>JXCR01006251.1:0-11089 GCA_002079205.1 Phalaenopsis hybrid cultivar
AAGAGATGCTCAAGACCTCTCTTACGTGCAATGAAGCACAGAAAGGGTGGGTGTACGATATGTCGTATCACATGCCTACCAAGAAGGTTAGTCAACTTAGAGAGGAAGGACTACTAGGACCCAAGGGTTGACACATGAAGCGTAAGAGGTTGTGGGCAAAATCCCTCACTGTAGCCATGTCAGCTCCAAAGGAAGCCCGCCATGACCCGAGGGCCGACACACGAAGCGTAACACAGGTGGATAAAAACCCATGAAGGAGGGAAGCCACTTTCAAAGGAAAGGAAGTCACGACCCGAAGGTCGACACATAAAGCGTAACGAGGGTGGGCAGAAAACCACACATAAGGCAAGTCAACTTTCAAAGGAATGACTGTCATATCCTCGGGTCAACGCATAAAGCTCACACAATGGGGTTAATACCCATAAAAGAGGGTAGCCACTTCTAAAGGAAGTCATCACGACTCGAAGGTTGACACATAAAGAGTAATAAAGGTGGGTAGAACACCACACAAAAGGCCAGTCAACTTTCAAATGAGGAACTGTCAGACCCTAGGGTCGCTGCATAAAGCGTAGGAGAAGGTGGGCATGTGATATGTTGTACATCATGCCCACAAAGCTACTGAGAGTCTTCCATGCCATTCCTATTTTTTTATAGGCATATATTTTCTTATATCTCCGACATAAGACGTTAGCAAAAATGATTTGGTGTGATATACCAAATCGAACTGGTATGAGGAGCTCTCATGCAGGCATCTCAGATTCATGACCATTTATACCATGCAAAATATAATATTTGCAAAATTCAAGTCAAGGTGAGATTTCCTTAAGTACTCTTCCCTAGCCCCTTTTCTTTAATGCTTTTCACCCTTAACCTTAGTAGGCCTCGTCATTCGTATCCGGTGTTAAGAAAATCTAATCAGTTCAACATGACTATGAACAAGTTGATAAAAATCAACCAAGTCAAACAAAACATCCACGAAGTTGGATATAGGAGATGGATCAATCTCGCAATGATGCTTTATCACCAAGGATAGACTAGAAAGTCAACAAGGCTCTTAATAGGCGAGATATCAAATCCTAGTCAGGTTCAGAGTAGCTGAGTAAATCAAATGCTTAAACATGTATAATGGTCTTAGCAACAAAATTCTCTCATCAAGGGCTTAGCCAAAAGGCAAACCAGCTTAAATCGAACGAGACACTCTCAAACAGCCTGGGAAATGTGTATCCCAAATAAACATGGATCGATAAAAACTAACAAGGTGGTCTAATCGATACAACATATTATCAACAAGAGACTTTTGGGGGTGTCCCCCAGTTGGAGTATAAAACATCCATTATGGCCTTGCTTATTAAGAAAAAAGAGGCAGTATATGACACTCTTCATAGCAAAGGAAAGTAAACCCCTCACTGTCAAATGAAGAAGGTTGTCTACATGCAGCATCAGAATATATAAAGGCATGGTGGAAAGAATTCGCCTGACCCATTAGATATTTGCTAAAATAGGGCGATCAACTTCTGTCCTCAAATGAGATGAGAATCGATGGGGGTGTGCCCCGTGTTTCCCTTTATCAACATAGGACAAATTCATCTAGCAAGATGAAGAGGAAGCCATGACATTTTTCTTATGACTTGTGAAAAGGGTGGGCACATCAAGTGAGGACAAAACCGCTCCAACAGGATCATAATAATATCTGACATAAAATATGGTATAATGGCTCTAAGTACCACACCATGGGTCCCATGCAACACCTCAGCGAGTCTCGTAGCATGTATAACAAAAAGTAAATATCCCGACAAGCAAAACGAGGGCCTACAAGATAAGAAGAATAAATAAGTTTGTTCGGACATCTGGAAGATCCTAGTAAGGAATTTATTTCAAGGAAGAGGACCCAATCCTTGTAGAGGGGAACTATTTCAATAATCTTCTTGACAAGGAGATTTATAGTGGAGTCATCAATATGGGTTGTAGAATTAGAGTAATCTACATCCTAAGGAGGGGGAACCCTCACAGTTATTATGTTCAGTGTGTAATCCATACAACCGGACAATACAACAGAGTGATTCTCAGCCAAGGGAGTGCCAAATTTCCCATCAACTAGAACCACAATAGGTAAAGAGACCTCTGACTAAGTTAGCTGTTGTAATTGCAATAATTTGTATTTATTCCTCTTGACACCCTTGCCTAATGTAGGGACATGCGAGACCTCAGATAACTCAGAACAACGGAGGCTGGGACAGTTGTCAAACTAGCAAAAATATTTCCTCTTAAAGAGAAGTTTGCTCCTACGATCTTCTCTGTCAGAGAACTCGTGGAATCAGCAACAACACGGACTGCAAGATGACAGTAACATGCATCCTGAGGAGGGAAGAACCTCCAAGCAATCATGGCTGGAGAGCCAGACAAAGGAGAGAAACAATTCTCAGCTGACGGGATTTGAGCATCATCCTGGGATGGTACTGAAAAAGTCATGACAGGGACATACCACGCTGCTAAAAGGACAATATTGTAAAAGGTATCTCAAACACTCGTAGATAGTACAACATCTGCAGGATGGAAATCCTCAAAACACGAAAAGACAACAAAAGAGGCCATGAAATGAGAAAGAGCGTTGTAGCGCATCACCATCTGCTACTAGTCTCTTCCTTGAGGGAAAAGTAGTACGGATACGAGCTGCTTCAACGAAAGGAGTGCTACATGTAGAACTCCTCCTTTCTCCTCCTTTTCAAAGGAAGGCATGAAGCAAACATCCAACAGGGACGTGGTCTGCACAACTGGGGACAGTAACAAAACGACTAGCAATTTGGGGGCCAAAGTTACCTCCTAAACTGGAATTGGGATATGTATATAAACTTGAAGCAAAGCATGCTCCAAAATTCATAGCAATCTACAAAGTATGGAATCAAGCAAAAAATTGTCAAAGCATATCATCCCTAAACGAGTGGTTTAACAGAAGTATCTAATAGAGGAATCAAAAGTATTTTAGAGAAAAATGTCAATCCTAGCATGAAGGATTGATCTTTGAGATTAGATGATGCATTGTGGGCTTATATGAGTGCTTATAAAACACATATAAAAATGTCTCCATATAGGCTTATATTTAGCAAAACTTATCACCTACCAATTGAATTAGAACATAAATCTTATTGGGCTGTTAAAAAAATTTAACTATAATATGAAGGAAGCAGGTGAGAAAAAAATACTACAGTTAAATGAACTCAATGAAATTAAATTATGGTGTCGCTTGAAGCAGCGCCACCGGTATTAATTTTGTAGTTTGTTCAATGATGTTGTTGTCGTTGTGAAATCTCCAGTTTGAATTCCATTATATTGCCCTTCTCTCCATGCTTCTTTTCAAATCATGTTAAGAATCTTTAGAAGTGATAACTCAGGGAGGAAGGAGGACAATAATAATGGGGTCAAACAAAATAAGAATGTTAAGAAAAATACTTTCATGAGGTGTATTTCATGTAGAAGGACCCGAAGTTCTTGGCCGAAGTACAATCAGTTTAAGACATTTTCAAGACATTTCTATGAAGAGAACCTTATGAAAAGCAAACCCTCACAACCAGATATTTTAGGTGGTATCACCTATTCTGGGATTAACTTCTTCAATAAGGGTAAACACTTATAGTTAGTTACTTCTTAAGTAGTAAAAATACTTATGAAAACTCCCAATTAGGGTTACAATTTGTTCTTAAAAAGTTTAAGTGACGTCGTCAATGAAAGAAACTTCAACATCTCATCATAAGGGTAGTAGAGTTATAAAAGTTCCAGACCATCCTATGAGTCTGTGTTTAGTTGAAGTTCATCCTATGTTCTGGGTTTTGAATGTCCATCCCTGCAAAACAGAGTTAGCACACCCTAATAACATGCAAAGTAAGTCTAGGGTGATGTATGCCTTTTGTCATTAGTAGTTCTACAATCCAAAGTTAGTGGACAATTATGTTTTGTTATGCTAATTTGGTTTGTTTATTAATTTATAAATTTTAGACAACTCGGTCAAAATGTCTATGGCTCTGTCGTCCCGAGATCGTCAGGTACCTTGGTCAATATAGTTTGAGAGGTGGTCAAACCTATTATGACCAGAAGATTCTGTCAGTAATAATGAATTACTCCATCTAAGAGATCTTCGTGGATTTAAGTATTTTGGGTTAAATTTTCATTTGGTGATCTTTGATTATTATGGTTTCATTTAAATATTAATGTCTTTTTTGGATTTTAAGTCGCTTAATACTTATTAACCGATGAATTAATTTTATGTTATCAATTTGTCAATTTTATTTTTTTTATTTGGGATGACCCAATCGAGAACCCATGGTTCAGCCATTATAGGTCATTGAGGTTTGTGATTTGATTAGTTATATAAGTGACTAGAAGATATCTTGTTAAGAGCCATGGGTTGCCTCCTCCAAAATTCCATCTCAAACCTGTTTTTACTTTGTGGTTCAAGCTTAAGTTTTTAGTGGTTTTTAGAATGAATTTTATGTCATTTAGATTGGTTTGATACTTTTAGCCCAAATTATCCTAACTGAGGTTAAGTGTGCTTTTTTTATCGTACAAGAAGTCAAACCCTTCTTACCTTTAGTCTCCTAGGTCTAGAAAACCAAATTAAAGTATAATATTATATTTTTTAAGAACTTGATGGAGACTAGAAATACATCTTATTCTTGATTTATAATGGATCGTATTAGTTACTTATGTTAATATGAAATTAAGGTGTAAAACCACAAATCATAAGTATGTTGCTTTGTTTGATAGATCACCTTATGTTAGAAGAATCAAATTCACATAATTTTGAGACATAAAGTTGTTGGATAATATTAAGGGTTAAGAGGTATTAGTAATTAACTTGTTTGTGTAAATTCCTTTTAATTCTCAAGAGAAAGATAACTTACTCATTCTGCATTACATGAAATGTCCCATATTCTTGTGTATATAACATAAACATCGATCAAAGCTTTGATCCTTGACTTATTGCAGTTCATAAGAAAAGGTTTGATTATATAATTAGGATGCTCAAGTCTCAGATCCCTTCAGTGATGGATATGTTCATTTTTTACATCCTACCAAGCTCATGCCTTTCTAGATTTTGTCTTGTTGTGTAAGGTTTGGCTAAGTTATAAAATTATTGGAGAACTTCGTCAAAACAAGGTTAGCCATTTTTATCCTTTGATATGTCAGCTTCATATTATATCTCAGAAAAACATGCAAAGTTGCCCTAATCGATGATGACATCAATTTTGCCAATACTTATAAGGCTCTTAATAACGAGCTACCATTCCTTTATACTAAGAATGATCCCTAGCTGCCCCTTATGCAAGATAATAACATAAGATGAAGCTACGATATCCCCATAACTTAAGTTAAAATGGTAGGAGAAGGGCATAATAATAATTCATTTTGGAAATTTAAATCCAACAACTCTAATTCAATATAAACAACATTTTGTCCTTCCATCAATACACCCATATCTTGTTCAACATTCTTGTTGTAGCCAACCATTCATAATAATTATAATCAACCATGTGTGCAGGACCTAACTAGCATTCTTATCAGAATTAAGGGTATTAAAACTAATAAACATGAAATCTAAAAAGCCACAATACAAAAATAAAACTCCAAAACATATGAAATTAATTTTTGAAATTTTAATAAATTAAAACTCTATTTTATCAAAACTAAAAAGTTATATTTTTTTAATTAAGTATTTTATTTAATTTATAAAATGATTCTCCAATTATTTAACATTGATTTTAATGTTTAATATTTATGGAAGATTTATTTAAATTTAAAATAACATATTTAATCAGTTATAATTAAAGAAATTATGAGCATTTTAAGATTAGTTAAAGATTTTCTTATTTTTAAAAATATTTATTTAGTATTAATAAGTATAGGTTTTACTATAGTTTGCTAAATTGTTTAAGAAATCATTTTTGTCCATTGCTAATGCATATAAGGAAAAATCAAAAGCAAAACAAAATAAAATAAAATAAATGTCAAATTTGATACTTGATAATTGATGATAATTTATTTTAATATTTAAATTAATATTTTTACTTTGACATTTTATGTTTTACATGTATTGTTACGTACATCATTTACAGTATATAAATAGTTAAGATAAATCATTCAATTCTTTTTAAAATTACATTTTTTTAGTCAAATTAAATCAACTTAAAATGATTCCAATTTTGATTAAGCTATTATCAAAACATTTATACTTGACTTTAAATTTATTTACAAGCTAGCACTTAAACTCTGTAAGAAATTACCTCTAGATTTGAAATATGTACTCAATGTCATCTTGGCCAAAATCACCCAATTTTTTTAGATTCCTAAGAAAATTAAATTCACCAAAAGGAACTTGGTGAAGCCATCCTAATAAAGGTAGTTTATTCAGATGTGACCAAAAGAAACCATTAAGCATAGAGCTACTCACCCAACTCACCTAAAGAAGGCATTCTTGATGGTTGAGTAGCCCAATTAATCAAAGCTACTTAGCATAATTACTCATCATAACTCGTCTAACCTAAATGAAATAATTGAATGTGTTTACAAGGATTGGCACCTTATTTGAAAATCACTAATATGAATTTTATGGAATCATATAGCTATAGTGAGCAAAATTCTTTTTTATGACCAATCTTCATTAGACCTCATTTCTTAAATATAATATTTCTTAAGGAAGTGGGTCGTGAACCCCCATTTATAAATAGAGGGTCAAATATTAAATTTTGAGATAGAGAATAATTGTCTCAAGTATTATACTTTCTCTAATCATATTGTCAAATTTCATAACTTCTTTCTCTATATATTGACTGATAAATTGTAAAACATATGATTCGAATTCGTGATCTTGCAAAAATAATTTTCATTGCTAACCAATGTACAATGAATCTTTTAACCTTTCTCTCTGGACTCGTTGTCCCACTTCTTTTTATTCTTTCTTTTTCAGACATTTTTGTCAAAATCTCAATATTACTTGTAAATATATTTGAATCCACAGTGAATAGTATGGACAAATGTTAAACATATGTCCAAATTATGTCAAACCATTTAAGTAGCTCAAAATGAGTCCTATTAAGGAGCCATTTTGTTTGCTAAAAAAGAAATGCAATGTAATTGAAATAAACTATAATTGAAGTATGGAGCCTTTGAATTGTTTTAGAGTTATTTGGTCAAATGTAAGATTTATTCTCTATTTTTTTTGTGTTTGGTTTTGTAGCAAAAGGAAATCAATATAGAACCTAGTGATGTTTTTGAAAATTGTTTGAATCCATGGATTTGTAGATATTGAAGTGAACTAAAAAGTTAATTTTCAATTCATCAAAATTTTATACTAAATTTCATTTAAACTTACTAAATATAAAAAATTAAATATTTTCTGCATTTAATTTATATAAATTCATTAATGCTGGTAATCAAACAACCCCTGAGATGTTTAAGAAACGCATTAATGGAATTTCTGACGCAGCTATGCCCAATGTTTTAACTGCTAGCCGTGTTGCATTCCAACGAAAATATTTAGGATTCGGGACAAAAGTGATAGTATTCTGATCTCTCATTTTAAATGTTTCTTTAAAATATTTCTTTAGCACTTCAATAGTTCAGTAGTGGTATGACCGTGCATCCTCTTTGGCAGATCCGCTCGCATTTTCTGACGATGACACCCGATCTTTAACTAGCAGAAGGCGTTCTCTCCTTCCTCTAGTGTTCTTCTTTCTCAATGAAGGAGTTGAGCCAACTGTAGGTGACCCAATCCATTGCTGCGAAGCTCTGCCGACGGCGACGGAGCTAGCTTTTTCGATTTCTCTTTTCTGCGATCCGTTTCATCCCAGAGGTAATTGGACAATGTACTTCCGTTTCGCTGCGATCTCTTCGTGGATTTCCACGGATTGATGACTGTTCTGTGACTTTGTTGTCTAAACATTTTCCCACTTTAACAATTTTGAAACCTTCTCTTCTGAGATTGCAACTTCTGACGATTCTACTTCTCTTCTTGTTTTAATTGTTTCAGTGAAAGATAATAAGTCGAGGAATATTATTGGAACGGGGTTTAGCTTTGACTGTCTGGCAAGATGTACGCAGCAGCTGGTCCTGAGCTCTCTGATTCTAATCAAAGGATCATTGAAGCCAACAATGCATCAAAGAGGGTTTATCAAGTCTGGAAAGGAAGCAATGTACTACTAATTCCTTACCCAGACACAATCTTCTATGTTATATTCTGCTTATAACAATGTCCATTTTGCTATGCTCATAGCCTATATTCCTTTATTTTTGTCTTCTGTAGCGGTCATGTTTTTGTTTTGAAGGCACGAAGGTTGAGATGATTCTGCTAACTTTAGTTTTGGGAATTTATATGAACTGATCTTAATGCTTATGGCTTTGTGGCATGTTTCAAACTTTGGGTTCCTATTTTATTACTGCTGTTATTTGAAAAAGTGGCATATAAAGTTGTTTTTTTTTTTGAATTGCGAATAAAATCTACTGAACTGAAAATTTATAGTGCTGTTCAGAAAATCTACGTCTGACCTAGGGTTCCATAATGAAATGGATTTTATGTGTTTTTGTTGAAGTCCCGTCCCTGGTTTGAAAGGTGTTATACCCCGAAAACTCGGAGAATATTATGGAATTGTCGAATCCTAAATTGATACACGCCTCGAGAGTTGGAGCTGAGAGAAGGAGAGGGAGAGAGAGTGGAAGGAGTAGAGATTCTGAGAAAAGTCCTTTATTCATATTTTGACATCCTATTTATAGAGGCATATTTGTACAATTATAAAAAAGAGGGATCAGTTATGACAACCTCCCTAAATACAATTGATGCGCTAATATAATATTAGTTTCATATTACAATTTGAGCGGAGTGCAACAACTATCAAATGGTGGATGTGTTGAGTTCGATCGATCGAGACAGTCGGTCGTATGAAGGTCGCTTCTGTCGAGGGAAAACGATCAGTCCACTAATTTTTAGATGTCTTATGACCATATCCTAGGTTTGCTGATTGAATCCGTCGTCTTCATGTGTCAGTTGACTCGACCGAGCAGTCGGTCGTTAGATGGGCCTATTCAGATTGTGCTTTTTAATTCAAGACTTTGACTGTCCGATCGTCATCTGTAGCTGTTCGATCTCCTTGAGATTCATGCTGACGATTTTGGTGCATACATATTAGTTCTCTGAATTTTTCTGCTCCATGATAGCGACAATTACGATAAAGATAGAGAAATTATTAAACGATGTGTGACACCAAAATTGAGAAAATTATTTAAATAACTGACTTTTTTTAGGTTTCTACCCCATGGGTCTTATAAATAGAACCATAGGGTTGGCATTACATCGTTTGCTGCCAATTCTTCTCAAACGGTTGAGAGACGTCATGACCGAAAGTGCAAGCTAAGATGATATGGAATCCCATCTTCTTGCTCCGGTAAGCTTTTGCATCTCTGCTCTTGCGGCGACCATAAAGAAGAAAACGTCTATAAAGAAAGAGAAGCAAATGAGACCCGAACTTGAGTCGGGCGATCAAGTCGGCTAGTCCGAGGGCCCTGAGGAGCGAACGCCAAAAAGCCTCGCCTGAAAGCCCTGGCCATTGTGCCCAATATGGGCGTGATTGCCGAGGGTACTGATGCTAGTGAAAAGAGGGCGAAGGAGACGACAATCATCATCTCTCCCCAGCCACCACCCGAAAAAGGCAGAGGTACCTAGTTGAGAGAGACTTTTAATGCCCTTTCTGCAATGAACATATTTTTAAGTACGTAAAAAATTTCTTCGATCATTAGCAGTTTTTAATAGTTCATTGACATTATCTTAAACACAGACGAATCGGTCAAGTCAGATGACCGTGATGATGACGGACCGTTGAAAGATGTTGTTGATTCTGCTTCCACTATTGCAGCTGTGCCGCAGGGCATGATCTTCGAGCCTCTGCCGATCGGTATGAGGGAGTATCAGTCGACCAATCCTTTGTCTGCGACCTTGCTCGGCCACTACAGCGGTTCCCAACAGGAGTAATTCAAGTGGCGGGGGCTAGGGTTTTCAAAATGGCTTGTTGTTTGTGAATAGTTTGTGTCAGACTCGTTAAAAAACTCGTGTTCGGTTTGTTCGCCAAGCAAACGAGTCTAACATGAACAATTTTTTTTGCACTCGATATATAAACGATATTGATTTAGAGATATATATATACTTGCTTACGATAATGTTCCAAGAGATATCATTTGGAGATTTCTTGAGAAGATATTTGTTGATATGACTTGTATCCAAGTCATTAAGGATATGTACACAAGAGTTGTTACTTGTGTTTGAGCAGAAGGTGCATTGACCAAATATTTTCATATTTTTGTTACATCAGGGATTGGCTTTAAGCCTATATCCTTTTGCTTTAGTTATGGATGGTCCTACTGGACACTTACAAGAGGATGTTCCTCGGTGTACGCTTTTTGCTAATGATATCCTTCTCGTGGATAAAACGAGAGAAAAAACTCAGGAAAACTTAAATTATGGAGGTCTAAATTGAAGTCTAAAGACCTTTGTTTGAGTAGAACTAAAACTGAATACATGGGATGTAATTTTAGTAATAGTAGCTCTAGTGACAAAAATGTAACTATGAGTGATCAATTTATTAAAAGGTGTGAACGCTTTAGATATCTCGGTTCTATTGGTGATATTGATGGGGATGTTATTAGTAGAATTCTAGTTGGTTGGTTGAAGTGGAGGAATGCTTCGGGTCTATTGTGTGATAGAAAAGTATCGCTTAGACTAAAATGAAAATTTTATAAGACGGTAGTGAGACTTGCAATGCTCTATGGTACTGAATGTTGGCCTTTAAAAGAGAAACATAAAACTAAGTTTGGCGTTGTTGAGATGAGAATGATTAGGTGAATGAGTGACTTTACACTTAGAGACAAAATGTGAAATGAATATATCCGTGATAGGGTTGTTCTAGCTCCAGTGACGGACAAAATTAGAGAGTCGTCTTCGATGGTTTGGTCTCATTAAACGTTGACCATCTGATGATCCGATTAGAAGAGTAGATGTTTTAGATTCAACTTATGTTAAGAAAGACAGAGGTAGACCTAGGAAGGCTTGTAC
>JXCR01006251.1:11526-26966 GCA_002079205.1 Phalaenopsis hybrid cultivar
TTTTATATATATATATATATATATATATATATATATATATATATATATATATATATATATATATATAATTGATAAGCAGTATTTTTAAAGGATTTATAATCAAGTAAAATTATTTATTAAAAAATAGAATAAAAATAAATTGAATTATATTTAAATGATGTTCTAATATAAATAAAAATATATAAATCTCACCTCACCCTTAACATCCTACGTCTCGTGATTAAAGTTATCAAAACAGTTCTTTGTTTGTGAACAACTCGTGTTTGGCTCGCTAAGAAAATGAGTCGAACATGAACAATTTTTTTTGTTTGAAATATGAACGAGCTGGGCACAAATAATGATATTGTTTAACGAGCGAAAAATGACCTAAGCCCGGGCTCGCTCGTGTTCGACTCGTTTACACCTCTACAGAGGGCTTTCCTCCGAATTTACATAGCGACAATTGACCATGACCGGACCTTCAGTGGGAGCGGTCGAACCTTTGGCGGTAGCGGACAAAGGTTCTACTCAAGATCCTATGTAGGAATTATCGGCCCGTCTGACAGCCACGAATTCAGAGGTGGTGGCACTGCGAGTGGAGGTCGCCACTTGTGCAAAGCGGGCTGGCGGGCGTTATGTGTGAACTAGGGATCCTCTGTGGATCGAGTGCCTTGAGAAAGTTCTAGTGCGATGCCGCCCGAGTGGAGCAAATTAGATTAGGTGGAGAGATGATCCTCCGATGGTTACTTCAAAAGGGGCATGCCTCGACTGAAGCTTCTGAAGATCCATTTATCAAATTCTTCATTCGAGATTTGTAACGATGTTATTTGTAGCAAAACAATATTTAAATAATATGAAAGGGTGTTTGATGTGATCTTTATCATCACGCGAGGCCTCGATTTTCGCACCCGTTTTTATAAATTGGGCAAGCAATCATCTTTTAACCTTTACGCTTTCTGCTTTTTCTCCCTTTTTCCTGTCTTTTGACTGCTTCTTTGCTCTAGTATGATGGCTCCCAAGTAATCTCATACTCTCTTTGGTTCTGTCGCGGTTGTTGATCTTTCATTTTTAGCAGAGTGAGGTGAGAGAGTTGCAGAGGAGGTATTTTTTGATGACAACATCATCCTTTGGAGAATGTCGGGATCGGTGCGGGAGAAAGAAGATGTGGATTCAGATTTGGTCTTCTATCGGGATCCATTTAAGTACGGTCTTTGGCACCCAATGTGCACCGAGCTTCGGAGCATTTTGAATGAGTATGGGGTCATCCCGACCCAAGTGTTGTCGAATTCCATTGCTGTGATCATGACCTTTGTTTTCTTCTGTCATCGAGAAGGCATTACTTGGTCGACCGACCTGTTTAGTTATTTTTTTTCATTGAAGGTTGATAATGAAGGTTTTGCCATGTTCTCGGCTGGCAATAAACTCCAACTGCTTGGAGTTAATAATTAAATAAAAGATTGGAGAAAGCAACTTGTGATTGGTTCTTGCTCTCACGATTGAGGAATCTGGTCCAAGCCGTCAGAGCCAGTGGGGGACAGGCTAAAGTCCTTTTTGCAAAAAATGGACGTTGCTAAGGCAATGTTGACCGGGTGCCGTCTCTCGGTCCCGCAATATACTGCTGAAGCAACAATCACCCAGATGTTGAAGGGTGAAATGACTAGGGACCAATGGTATGCCTTGAATATCGCTGAGGCCGAGAAGAAAAATGTAGTGAAGGAGCTGGAGGCCTAGCAACAGATGCTGGAGCCTCCCTCGAGAGTGGGTAATTTTGCAGCTGATGTTTTTGAAGGTCCACTCTCTTGTATTATGGTGTCTGCAATGGCCGACACTAATGGTGCGAAGTTTATAACTTCCTTGTCTAAAAGCACGGTTGTTATTCAAAACACGGTGATCGGTGGGGTCACCATTATTGCTCTAAAATTTACTTCTTATTTTTTATTGATGCAAGGAAAGGCGAGGGGAAAAATTCTACTCCTGAAGGGACTCTGGGTAAAACTGCGGCTGCAACCCTTTCCTCCTCAAAATGCGATGCGTCTATCGGTGCACAACTGATTTTCGCCACTCCGCCAGATTTGCGGGTCGGCGATTCTGCTTTCATTGCCTTGTCCAAGAAGGCAAGGGCCAGCCGATCCGTGTCCCCTTGTCTGCATCGCCATCAGACAAGGCGGTCTCATCTCCCGGTTATGAGCCTTCACCATGCCTGGAGGGGGGATCTGTTTACCGGCAGGGCAAAGAGCAAGTAGAAGAAGTCGATGACCCTCCTCCCCCTCTGCTGAAAGGTGTAGGGAGGCTTTCGAGTGGGAGCCCGGTGGATGTGGGTCGGTACCGACAAGCGATTCAGTCTTCTGGATACGTCGAGAGACCGGTTTTTGCAATCGGTTGAGAGCAAGAACATGCCCTTGCTCCTACTGAAGTTGTTGTGGTCTGAGGAGTCGGCCAAACTCTGGAAGGCTTCGACCGCTAAGAGCTTTCCCAAAACATTGACCGGTTCCACTTGATGGCAACGCAGGCCGCTCACTTTCAGGGATTGACTCTGGTTAGATCGGAAACATCCTTGGATGAGGCTTAGAAGAAAATTGATTCTTAACAGGCGGAGCTGGAGATACATCATGACGATCGGGACCTTCTGTAGCTCAAATGGGACAACTCTCTCAAGGCTATAAAGAATCCCTCAATACCATAGAAGCCTTGAGGAAATAGATTGCCGAGCTGAAAAAGAAGGTTGTCTCGTCTGTTTCCAAGGAAGAACACATGTGCGATATGGTGAAATAGCTCAAACGCGGGGTGTATTTCGTTTTTCAAATATTCATCCACCACGGCCTCGTTGACCCAAGTTCTCTGGCCCAGATGAGTTTTCTTTCTTAATCCCAGACAAGCCTGAAAAATCCTCCAAAGAGAGTAAAGATTCTGACAACAAAGATCGGTCGACGACTCAAGGGAAACTTTAATTATTTTTTTCTTAAAATCAAAATAAAGATATACTTGTAACTCATTTTCATTAATGTTTGTTCGTTTTTGCTTATTGTATATTGGGTCGGAGCTTTTGCGAGTCGATTAGTTGTGGGTTCATCTTGCAAGCGGACCTGTTGTCTTAGTCAGTCGATGGAAGTGTCTTATTTAACTTGTTCGTTTGGGTTGTCACCTCTGAAGAGAGTCGCACTTGAGGTGATTTTATGAAATGCCGCAGATCTTGTCGCTAGCCTATGTTTTGATCACCCTTTGTCGCTGGCCTATATTTTGATTACGAAAAAAAAATACAATGACACTAATTTTTACATCGACTGGTCGTTAGTTTTAACAATCTGATTGACTCAAATTATCGGCTGATAATCAAATTACAATCTGAAATATTTATTGTGTTGATCGACCAAGGTCGATTGATTGCAGAAAATTAAGCTTTTGTCGATTGACTAATAAACATTGGTTGGTTGGTTTACACAGGACCTAAGCCATCGCTTACCCCCATTGCGTTTAATCCTTTCATTTGGTGCAGATCTTGCCTCCACCTGTGAGGGTAACCTCCGGGGACTTGTTTCCAAGATGATTTACACTATATTTTTTTCGCGGATCTTATTGCTGGTGAGCAGAGTGCTATCTCTGAAACCTGACCGCTCGATCTAAGAGAATTGGGTTTGCAAAGTAAAAGTTGTGTAAAAAAAGTTAACTGACCGATTGCAGTCGATCACTTTTGACGATTCGTACCTTTTCATTAAACTTACCTATGTCTGCCAAGTTTAAAAATTGGTCGCCAACCAATTTCACTGTCGCGATCACTCGAATCAAGTTTCCCGAGCATTGGGGAACGACAGTCGAGCGATATGGTGGGCCCGACGGCATCACCTAGTCTTGTGGCCCCCAGTGGAACAGTATTAAAGGCTGCACTGATTGTGACATGATCCTCTTTCTCTTTCCTTTTCGAGAAATTATCCGTCGACTCCTCCCGTCACTGCGCTTAGTTGTCCTTTCATGGTAGGCCCTTGGTAGGCTTTTGTTAGGCGAATCCTGTAAAATCGTTGACACTGCCCTTCTATATAAAGGGAGAGAAGAGTTCTGCAGTTTGCACTCATGCTCAAAACAAGTTTAACAGGTTTGTGCCGATTGGGAGAGTGGTCGGCTTTTGCGTGGAGTAGAAGGCGAAGATGATCTTCCGTCGACAGGGATGATGAGACTCGCTTGTACCATGTGCTAGTTTTTTTTCTTCGAGTCGAGTATCGAATGAGGGGATTTTCTCCGAGTCGGTGTTAAACGCGACGTCAGACAAGGTGGGCTATCGTGGTCATCCCACCTCATGAACGGGCATAGTGTCCCATGGGGAAATGTTGCACTGGCAACACATTCACAGGTTGCACAGGCAACACGTTCCTAGGTAGTACAATACGTCAGTTTGATAGCTATTGCCGGAGGTCTGGTCGACTCTGAGGAGCTAATGGGGGGAGTAGATCTAGGTAGCACGCCTGCGGGAACATCCTCTCCGCGAGTAGATGGGGAGCCCCTTGGAAGCACTGACAATACGCTACTGGTAGGCACCATATTCGTTCGACATCTGCTGCCAAGGGCGAAACTAGGACGATCATTTGACAACGGCCTTTCCTCCCATACTCTTCCAGCCTCAGCCTTTCCTCCATTGTGGGGAAGTTATGAGAAGATGGATGGAGAGGAGAATGGGTGCTCTAGTCGGGCAAGCTTTAACACAGAGCCTTCGCCCTTCTCGCACTCTCTCGAGATTCTCTCATTGAGAGAAAATGCAAATGCAGAGTGAGAGAGAGAGCGAGGGAAAAATGAGAGTTCTTCCTTTGGAAGTTTGTTCTTTATCAAATAGTTTTAACGGACGTACCTTTTGTGTTTATTGTCACCTTGGTGTTTTGTACCTTTTGACCGAGATAAATAAATTATTTGGTTTTATTTTGTATTGGCTTTGTCCACTTGATGTTGTGTGGATGTTTAATTTGTATTATTGTATTCTTTTGTTTTTGTCTCTCGCTTAATCATCCAAGCTTGGCGGACATTAAAAACGATCTCCAAACATTATTCGCTCGAAAAATGTGTTTTCTGAGTATCAAAAATCATTCGAAGCCACTCAATTGGTCGGAATCAAGTTCCCTGAATGAGTGTCGCAATGTCCTGGTCATTATTTGATCAAAATTAGTGGGTTTCAATTTTTTTTTCATCGATTGAATTTACATGTTGGTAACTCAGATGTTTTTGTTTATGTAGTGGAATATCCGCCTTTTAACTTCTTGTTGGAGGGCTGAATCGGTTCGCCTTTCCTCTGCTAGATTGAGGGCCAACATACCGCCATCGATGTTCACTTATTGCCATTGGCCAGACCCCCCTCTGTAAATGACGCAGCTGAGCGACTTTTTGGCTATGATGGTTGTACTTGGTCGGTAACACTGCCTCCATTCCATGAATTAGCATGAATAGTGTTTGGCCGGTCGCTAATGGTATCGTTCGAATTGCCTAGAGTACTGACAGTAGCAGGTCCATCCAATTTACCTTGGCTCCTTTGACTTTTTTCCTTAGAAAATTCAGGATAATCTTATTAGATGCTTCGATCTGCCCGTTTGTCCGAGGGTGACAGATCGAAGCAAACATCAAATCGATGTCCTGATTTGCACAAAAATCTTTCACGCGCTAATCCAAAAATTATGCTCTATTGTCGGTAATGAGACCAGTGGCAATCTGTATCTGCATATGAGATCCGACTAGATGAAGAGCGGTTTATCTTCAATCTACTTGGAAAAATAGTCAATCACTACAAAAAGAAACTTACGCTGACCTTTGGATGGGGAAAAATGACTCAGGATGTCTAAACCCCAAGTGGCGAACGGTGAGAGACTTGAAATTGGTTGAAGCTTGCTAACCGGCTAGTGATGCAGAGGCAGGTACTTCTGACACTGCTCGCATTTTTTAGAGTATTCTTCAGTATCCTTGAGAATTGTGGGCCAAAATTAACTTTGTTCCTGTACCTGATAAGTTAAAGTTTTTCTTCTGGAGTGACTCCCATATTTTTTGGAGTGCACTTCCCTGAGAACGTCCAGCGATTCATCTTACTTTTGGCACCTCAGGTATACCGAGGTTACCAATCGCCGGAAGAGTTTTCCCTCGATCATCAGGTATATCACAGCTTTTATCTTAAACATCTCGGGTCTTTAATGTCTTCCGAGACCCTTTGATTTCCATGTAAAGTATGTACTGATCCATCTAGCTTTTTGTTCCTTCGATTGGGACCTCTATTACGTCTGGTTCCTCAATCGTTAGTCGAGTAAGTCTCTGTTGAGTCTCACCCAAACTGATGCTTTTGGATAGGATATCAACGACGTTCCTCGCGACTAACATGTTATATTTGGACGTTCTTGAATCTCTCAATTTCTTTTCTTGTCTTGGTAAGGTACTTAGCTAATAGGTCATCCCGGACCTCGAACTCTCCATTAACTTGGTTGACGACCAACAGGAAGTTTGACTTTACCAGTAGATCTTAGGCGCCTATTTCATAAGCCAAGCGAAGGTGGCGATCAGTGGTCATACTCTGCTTGGTTGTTCGTGACCTCGAATTTTACTGAAATTGATTGGTAGAGGTGTTTTTCGGCTAGGCTGCTGATCCCGACTGTTTATATGCAACAGTATAACTATGTGTTTGATTATATTTTTCACTTATATTTCCTTATTTTGCAACAACATCAAAAACTTGATCCTGAAGAAAATAATAATTTAACTCTTTAATTTATATATATATTCGGATACTACGCAAGTATACGTATCGTTATCAAGTAATATATGACTTTCTGATTAAGCCTCGAATATCGAACCCATGAGAATTTAACAATATGCACTATTAATTAAAAAACTTTCTATTTAAAAAAGACAAATACTAAAACTATAGATATTTTTACAGTAATTAAAATTTAAATCTTTTTGGTATTTTTAATATTTTGACAAAACAATAACAACTTCTAAATATAACTTGAGTTCATATAAAAGAAAAACACAAAATATGAAAATATTTTTCTCCTTATCATGAATCAGTAATAAGTATAAGAATTCTGTTGTGGAAGTATTCAAATTGTGTTGTGCCAAATAGGAGCAATAATATTCTTTACCCTTACTAGAGATGCTATAAAGAATATTGACTAATTTAAAGTTTAAATACTTCTGAAGACCGGCTAGGCAGAGAAGATACCAGCTCTCACTCTAGAGTTCTCTCGATTCCCTCCACCTGGGAGCTAACATCTCATATCCGAACTTAAAATAATAAATCAAGTTGGGGGCTTTAGCCTGTCACTCTAAAGTCCTCTAACTCTACACCCTTCAAAGATTAGTTTCCTATTTATTTGCACTAAATCATATGAATTACATTTTTATTCATACAACTTCATGTGATTCTTTCCAATTGTAGACTGAGAAAATACCAACCCTGTTTTCTCACAATAAATTTTAACTTTTAGATGAGCCAGATGAAGAAGTAAATGAAGTACATGAAATTAAATCATCACAACTTTTTCTAACATTAAAGATTAATACTCTCCACAACTTGCATCCAACACTTTAATTACATATCATTTTAAGGAAAAAAATAATAAAACTACTCTGAATCAATGGAGAAAACAAAACAATATTTTAGTTTAAAAGGAGAAATCATTGTCAAACCAACAAGAAGTTTCGATTAAAACCAAAAGTAGTTTAAAAACAAAGATAAAAACTTATTTCAAATTCTCCATCAAACTTTTGAAGTTCCTTTGAATTTCTTCTCTCTTACAACGCTCTTAACTCTCACAATAAAACTAAAAACAAAAAGAAAAATTAAATTTGTGGTGTCTGAAAATTTCTCCAAACGTTCTTCACGAACTTCTTCAAGAACCTCTCAGGACTCTCCCTTTTCAAGCACACTTTTAAATGTCTCAACTTTCTTCTTTTATAAATTTCTAAGAGGTGCCTTAGAAACTCTTCAAAATGTGTCAAAATTCCTTGTATTCTCCAAGGGATGCCTCATTTCACAAGTCTTTTAATCATATTTTCGTTTCTAGTGGTCATAACCACCCTCTTTAGCCAATAGGTGCCTTAAATGTCCTTTTAAAATTTGACAAAATGAATTAAAATGCCAAATAACTGCCTCTAATGCTTAAGCGCGGGGCCTCTAGCTCTTAGGTGCGACCTTCTTTGTTTCACCGGCGCTTAGGCGCCAGGACTCTTTTGCACCATTTTTACATTTTTGCTCCAAATTTGATTTTTTTTCACATCTTTTAGCATTTTTTACTTTTTTTTACTTATATCTGAAAGAAGAACACAGAAATACCTTCTATTAAAGCGCAATATCTCAAAAATAAGTATAAAAATGTGTCTAAAAATACTGTATATTTTAGGTATATTAAAATCGCCCAAACTTAAAATGTTACTTGTCATCAAGTGATACTTCAATCTTTAAAAATTAAATAAGTATGATATGTATATTGGTTTATTTAGGAGTTACTAAAATTTAGATTTAAAAATATAGTAGTCCAATTTAGAAAAAATATTCAGTAAATGAGACCAACTTAAAGTTTAGAAATTTTTAATGTTAAGAAATATGAAAATATGAGTTCTATCTAATTCATAAATATTATAGATTTTCTAAATATAGAATTTTAGTTCTTTTATTATCTCAACTTAAAAAAAAATTATTAAGAATAATTTTACTTACTATATTATATTCTTGAACTTAAGAGTTTCTCAAGTCTTATATTTTAAAAAGATCAAATGTGGAACCAATTTTTGATTAGACACTAATCCTCAATTTTCTCCTCCCTTTTTTTTTTTCTTTTCCTTTTTTCCTTTTTTTCTTTTCCTTTTTTCCTTTTTTTCTTTTTTTTTTGAGGCAAGAATTATTATATATGGATAGATCTTTAATAGTTTTGAATTTCACTTCTTCTTTCCTGAATCAAAGTCCTGATGTAAATGTTTTACTTATAAATATAATAATAATTTTGAAAATTATTTTAATAAAAGAAATTTAATTATTAAAAATAAAAGTCTAAATTTCTAAATTTTTCGAAAATATAATTTTTTTTATAGTTACACTATATTTAACATTTTTTACATAAAAATTTTTTAACTAAAAGTTTTTCTTCATTACTTAGAATTTTAACTAAATTCTCCTACTCATTTCTATAATCAAATTTTACTTCCCTAATATAACTTTATATATATGATCATTTTTCTTTTTAAATTAAATTACTTGTAACACATTTGAGAACAAATAAGATTAAAGTTTTGAAAATATTTTCATTCCCCCCCCCCCAAACTTAAATTTTTAACAATATTAAACAGTTTAGCAACAGATACATATAAGCAGGAATAAAAATTAAAATAACATGCTTACAAGAATTTTTATACCCTAATTATATAAGTATAAAATTAAAAACAGGAGTAAAATTAATTTTTTAATCAATTTTCTATCATTTTCATTTTAATTCAACTTGTAAAGATCCATTAGACTTCTAAGTAGTGGGTACAGACATAAAAACAAATAAACACACTAATTTTGATTTCACAATCTCAACATAAAAACAAACACACTAATAATATAAAAGAAAAATACAGGGTAGCAGTTTTTTGAAATTAAAGTTTAAAATTAAAGCTAGCAAGATTTTCAACTTTTCAAAAGGCATAGAAATAAGCTCAATCCAAACTAACTAAAACACATTACTCAATACACAATAACAATTACTATCCTAGAATTTAAAATAAAATACTACCAAAATACAAACATCACAATAACAATTAAACAAAAAGTTCAGTACATTACATAGTCTAAACAAATACACAAACGTAAATGTGTCAAGTCCAAATCACATAGTCTATCACATATTACAAATATAAAAATGACTTAGTCCTCCCTCTCATCATCAGAATCACCGCTATCCCAGACTTCTACAGGCTCAAAATCAGGATATCTTGGATATGAAGAAAATTGCACTCCTTAGTTACCCCTAATAAGGCTCTCCAAAGATGAGTGAAATTTCAACTTGTCTGAGGATGGTAAACAGCAACAATTCTATGGTTTATATGATATTTCTTTAATAATTTCTCAATTATGACATTTCTGAAATGACTTCCCATCAGTTATGATAACTCTCGGCATTCCAAATCTATAAAATATGTTCGTTTTCAAAAATTTTACAACACTTTGAGCATCACATCGAGGTAAAACAACTTTTATTCATTTGGATACATAGTCCACTGTTAACAGTATATATAAATTTCCGAAAGATAGTATAAATTGTCCCATGAAATCTAATCCTCAAACATCAAATATTTGAACTTTTAGCATATAATTGAGGGGCATCTCATTTCTCCTAGAAATATTGCCTACTCATTGACATCTATCACAAATTTTAATATAAGCATTAACATCTTTAAAGATAGTAGGCCAATAAAATCCAGATGGTAAAATTTTGTATGTTATTTTATCAACACCAAAATGTACCCCAAAATCAGAATTATAACTTTTTTGGATAATTTCATTAGTCTCTTCTAAAGGTAAACATCTTCGAATAATCAGATTGTTTCCTTGTTTGTATAAAAATGAGTCATCCCAAAAATAAGTCTTAACTTCAGAAATAAATTTCCTCTTCTGTTGGTATGTCATTCCATTGGGTATAATATCACTTACAAGAAAGTTCACAATGTCGGCATACCACGGAACACGACACTCATTAATATTGAACAGTTTTTCACCAGGAAATCATTAATTTCTTTTTCAAAATAGATTGATTTTTCTAACTCAAGCCTGGACAAATGATCAGCAATTTAATTTTCAGTTCCCTTCCGATCTACTATTGTAAAATCAAATTCTTGCAAAATAAGAATCCATCTTATAAGTCATGAGTTAGTATCATTCTTTTTCATTAGGTACTTAATAGCAGATGATTTGTATGCACTACGCAATGAGTTCCAATCAAATATGATCTAAATTTATCAAAGACATATACTATTGCTAATATCTCTGTTTCAGTTGTTGTATAATTAATTTCAGTTTCCTTAAGCGTTTTATTAGCATAGTAAATTGCTTTGAAAATTTTATCATATCTTTGTCCTAAAACAACTTCAATAGTATAATCACTAGCATCACACATCAGTTTAAAAGGTTTTTCTTAATCTGATGAAACTATAATTGGTGTAGTAACTAATTTTTTTCTTAATAATTCAAAAGCGTCTAGGCACTCTTCATCAAATTTGAAAATTACACATTTCTCCAGTAAATGACATATACACTTAGCAATTTTTGAAAAGTCTTTAATATATCGCCTGTAGAATCCAACATGTCTTTAAAAATCTTCTAATTTTCCTCACGTTTGTTGGATAAGATAAATTAACGATAACTTGAATTTTAGCAGGATCTACTTTTATTCCATTTTCTGATATTTTATGTCCTAATACAATTTCTCCTGCTACCATGAATTGACATTTTTCCCAATTAATGACTAAATTTGTTTATTCACAGTGTTTAAGAACTTTTGATAAATGTTCTAAACATGAGTCAAATGAAGTTCCAAATACTGAAAAATCGTCCATAAAGACATCAATCCGTTTTTCAATTAAATCACAAAAAATTGCCATCACACATCTTTGAAATGTAGTAGGGGCATTACAAAACCCAAAGGACATTATTTAAAAACAAATGTACCATAAGGACTGATAAAAGTTGTTTTCTCTTGATCCTCAAGAGTTATTTGAATTTGGTGATCACCAATATATCCATAAAAAAAAACAAAAATATTTATGCCCAGCTTGTTTATCCAGCATTTGATCTAGATAGGGTAGTGGAAAATGATCTTTTATGGTGACAATATTTAATTTTCTATACTCAATGCATATTTTCCACTCTGTGACTTATCTAGTAGGTATTAATTCATATTCACAATCACAGTTACTTATCCTTTTTTAGGAACGCAGTGAATTGAACTAACCCATGCACTATTTGAAATATGGTAGATAATTTCAGCATCTAACTACTTTAAAATTTCTTTCTTTACAACTTCTTTCATAACATGATTTAATCTTATTTGAGGATCAGCTCTGGGTTTACATTTCTCTTTAATATGAATTCTATGCATACAAATTGAAAGACTGATTCTTTTAATATCAACTATTGTCCATCAAAAAGCTTTCTTAAATTTTTTCAAAATTTGCATCTATTTTTCTTCTTCTTCCATTGTTAATTTTGAGAAAATTATAACTGGTAAAGTAGAAGAATCGCCTAAAAAGACATTTTAAATGATTAGGAAGTAATTTCAACTCAAGTTCAAGAGGTCTTTCAATTGATTGACAAAATGATTTATCTTTTTCTATCTTGTCCAAAATTTTGAAACTTTCTCGAACATAGTTTAAATCTTCCTTAAAAAGATCTTTACATTGATCTAATTCTTCTTTGTGCTCGTGTTCAAAATCTTTTACTTCATATTTTTCTTCATAATTAGTTTTAAAATGACATTCACTCAGATATCTTATAACATCCATTCTATAGCATTCATCATCTTTGCCTTTCACAGGATATTTCATTGATCTTAAAATGTTAAAAGTAATAGTTTGATCATTGACGAACATAGTTAATTCCCCTTTCTGCACATTTATCATTGCTCTTCCTATGGCTAGGAAAAGTCTCCCCAAAATGATAGGTACTTCTTTATCTTCCTTCATATCCAACACAATGAAATCAACAGGAAAGATAAATTGATCCACTTTTACTAGGACATCTTCTATAACTCATTTAGGGTATGTTATCGAACGATATGCTAACTGCAAAGTTACAGTAGTAGATTTCTCCTAATCCCAATCTTTTAAATATTGATAATGACATAAGACTAATGTTTGCACCTAAATCACATAAAACTTTTCTATAAAATCTCTCATATTGTGCATGGAATTGTAAAGCTACCATGATCTTTATGTTTTTCAGAAAGTTTTTCTGAATTATAGCACTGCACTCCTCACTAAGTGCTAACAGTCTCATTATTTTCAAACTTCCTTTTCCTGTTGAGAACATCCTTCATAAACTTTGCATAGCTTGACATTTGTTCTAAGGCTTCAGCAAATAGAATATTAATTGTAAACTTCTTAAAAATCTTGAGAAATTTTGAAAATTGTTTATCCAACTTCTGTTGACGAAGTCTCTGAGGAAATGGAGGTGGTGGTTTTTCCAAATCAATTTTCGAATCTTTTGGAGCGTCTTCTTTTGATTCTTCAATTTCTTCTCTCTCTACTTCAGTTTCTTTTTGAACCTTCCCTTCCAACTCTCTTCCGCTTTTAAGTTGAACTGTTTTTACTTGCTTTTTATCTTGGTCTTTCAGATTTGTTTCAGTATTACTAGGAAGTGTTTCTTCAGATCTATTACTTAATGAATTTGCAATTTGTCCAAGGTAATTTTCAATATTTCTAATTGTAGCTCCTTGACTTTATAACTGATTTCCCATTTGTAACACCACTTCTTCTATAGACAACTTCTACTCCTTAAATTGCAGATTACTGTTGAAACCTGGAGGATAAGTAGATCTATAATTATTATTCTCTTGGTTGTTTCAGTTTTTCGATGGGTTTACTTTATTGTTCTCCTATTGTTGATTATTACCACCTGTAGTGTTATTTCAGTTAAAGTTGGGATGGTTCTTCCAAACTGAGTTATAATAATTTGAATATGAGTTGTTCTGCTTGTTATTTACGATATTCAAAATTTCTAATGATGCTTGAGAATCTACTATTTGGTCTAATGAATTTTCTTCAATCATAGAAATTGGTTGAGAAAAATTTATTCCAAATTGATCTAACTTGAGATTGCAACAACTTGATTTGCTAACATAGTAAATGCATCAGATTCATGAATATTAGCTACTTTCTTAGGATTCACCATCGCAGAAGGCCATTGAAAATTTTTGGTAGTTATTTTTTCAATTAAAGCATAAGCATCATGAAATGATTTTGACATCAATGAACCACCAACAACGACATCGATAATAGATCTAAGAGATTCAACTAATCCATTATAAAAAAATTGAATTATTAGCCAATCTGGTATGAGATGGTGTGGTCACTTTCTTATGAGTTTTTTAAATCGCTCCCATGTTTCATAAATAGATTTCTCTTCAAACTGATTAAAAGATGTAATATCATTTCACAGTTTTTTATGGTAGAAAATATTTAGCAAGAAATTTTTGTGCTAAATCATCCCAAGTTCTGATAGATCCATGTGCTAACGAATTCAACCACATCTTAGCTTTATCCCTCAGTGAGAAAGAAAATAACCCGTCTTATGACATCATCTAATACACCATCATATTTAAATGTAGCACACAATTCTAGAAAATTGACAAGATGTAAATTTGGATTTTCAATTGGTGATCTCTCAAACTGATTATTTGATACCATTTGTATAATAACAGGTTTAAGCTCAAATGAATTAGTCACTACAGTAAGTTTTTGAATACTACAATGAAGTTCATCTACCGTAGGGTTGATATAATCTCATAAAGGTCTAAATTCTTGATAAATTTCAACATTTTGATCATTTTGGTTTGCTATTTCTGTAATTTTTTAGATTTGTCAAAATTTTTAATTTTTTTGCTTTTTTTTGATTTTCTTAACAGTTCTTTCTAATTCAGAATCGTAGGGCACTAGTCCTTCAGAATCTGAATTACACTACTAAAAATAAAATACTATAATAAGATATTCCTACAATAACTCTTAAAGTTTAAATAAGACTTTCTAAAATAGAAATTTACTTTTAATCAATCTCGATTTTTCTCCCGGCGACGGCGGTAGGAACTTGATCCGCCAAACTGTTTATATGCAACAGTATAACAATGTCTTTGATTATATTTTTCACTTATATTTCTTTATTTTGCAACAACACCAAAAACTTGATCCTGAAAAAAAGAAGAATTTAACTATTTAATTTATATATATATTGAGATATTACGCAAGTATACGTATCATTATCAAGTAATATAAGACTTTCTGATTACGTACCGAATATCGAACTCACGAGAATTTAGCAATATGCACTATTAATTAACAAACTTTCTATTTCAAAAAGACAAATACTTAAGCTATAGATATTTTTACAGTAATTAAAATTCAAATCTTTTTTGTATTTTTGATATTTTGACAAAACAATAAGAATTTCTAAATATAGCTTTAGTTTATGTAAAGAAAAATACAGAATATGAAGTATCTTTCTCCTTATCATGAATCAGTAATAAGTATAAGAATTCTGTTGTGGAAGTATTAAAATTGTGTTGTGCTAAATATGAGCAATAATATTCTTTACTCTTACTAGAGATGCTATAAAAAAATATTGACTAATTTAAAGTTTGAATAGTTCTGAAGACCGGTTAGGTAAGAAAGATACCAGCTCTAACTCTAAAGTTTCCTCGATTTCCTCCACCTGGGGGCTAACATCTCGTATCAGAACCTAAAACAATAAACCAAGT
>JXCR01006258.1:0-12160 GCA_002079205.1 Phalaenopsis hybrid cultivar
TTTTAGATTCAAAATTGGGGCTTTGTGATAAGTGATAGAAGCTGAGAGAATGGGGGATTTATTGCTTAAAATGTGGGGAGTATTTTTGTTGTTACATGTTCCAGGGTTTGAGGTCTGTATCTATGTTCTCTTCTTATGAAGCTCTCAAGTTAGCTTCTTAGATAGCCATGGAAGGCCTTGGATAAGCATACAATTGCTTGGGGAAGAAGGTAAGTAGCTCATTAGGGCTGGAGATAAGCTTCTGACTAAGCATAGCAATGGTTGAGCTTCCCTAAGACAGATCCATGATGAGCTTCCATCATGGTAAAGATTTGGCCATGGCTTTGGCTTCTTTCAATTAGGGGGATGATGAGGTGGAGTGAAACCCATAGATGAACTGGATTGAACCCATCCACCTAAGCTCAATGTATGTGATAAGGATTTAAGAAGGAATGACAAATGAACTTCCCTCATGATGATGTTGACTTTGGTTAAAAATAGTAGGCTTATGGCTATTAAGAGATTCAACCATGTGATAATGGTTATTAATCGGTCATGGGTGACCCATTTTCAATGACCCATTGATTGTGTCTAAGGTTTCGGTGTGAAGCATAGGTTTTGATTGCCATAGGCATAGATTGCCATTGGCTTAGGTCATAATTTTAGGACATAAATTTAGGTCTAATAAGACATAATTTCCTTAATTTATTTAATATAATAATTAACTAATTAAAAGAATTAAAATTTTAATCAGAGATAATGAATTGACCATAATAGTGTATGGCTGACTAATTAGGCCCTAGAGTTGACCAATTGATCAAGTTTGACCAATTATGTTCTTGGGATAACCAATTCACCAAGTTTGACCAATTAGGTTCTAGGATTGACCAATTGACCAATTTTGGCCAATTAGGTCCTAGGTTTGACCAAATGGTCAGTATGGTGATCATTGGATCCAGGGTTGACGAATTGATCAATTTGGGACTATTAAGTCCAAGGTTAACCTAACGGTCCATGTTGTGACCATTGGGTATAAGGTTGACCAAATGGTCAATATGGGATAAAATCAGGTTTTGTCATCATTGATTTGATCAACCTGAGTTCCATCACGACTTGGGCTAATGTCACCTTAAAGTATTAATCTAATTTTTAGGGTTAGAGAACCCTAGATGGGTTAAAGAAGTCAATGTTGGTGGACTCCTCCCCAAGAATGATTTAATGATCTTTTTTATCATTGGATATTTAGGAGGGTGTCTAAAGATACTGAGCAAATGTGGATAACTCAAGACATGTCCTATCTATAGATGTCAATTTAGGGTAGGTCCTCATAAAAGTGAGGTCAATAAATGGACCCTACTATATGTGAATACCGAATAAGTATGCCTCACATATTGGTGTTGACCGAAGTGGCCAACATAACTCGAGACAATTTATAGCTGACTTTAAAGAAGAATGTAATTGTTCCGTGTTACGAAGTTTAACATTCAATTCTCAAAGTTTGTTAGGGAGAAGATTTTCATGACTAATAAATAAGTCATAGGGAATAGGTATAGCATGGGTAAGCCATGATTCCTCATTAGAACGACCATACATCTCATAATAAAAGAGAGAGTGAACGTCATACTCTTGTTGAAGGAGGTTTTATATCACTTCTTAAAGGTGTTGAATGTTGGTAATGGGAAGGGATGTTTTGAGTCTTATATCTTATCCTAAAAGACCATCTAAAGGAAAGCCATAATTCTGTGTCAAGAAGGTCTTATATCCAATAGCAATAAAGATTTGATGCCATTTTTCCTTTAAGGATGTCTTAGACTACTACTCAAAGATCTCAAATGTTGGTAATAGGAAAGAATTCTATGAGACATATCCTATCCCAAAGAAATAGCTAAAAGAAAGACACAATTTCATATGACAAAGGTCTTACTTCCAATAAAAGGAGGAGTAGATGTCATTTTCCCTTTAAGGATGTCTTATACTAGTACTTAAGGATGTCAAAAGTCGTAAGGAAGGAATCCTATAAGACTTTTATCCCATCCCAAAGGAATAGATAAAGGTAATACAAGAATAGATGCCATTTTCCATTCAATGAGGTCTTATACTGCAACTCAAAGATGTCAATTGTCGGTAAGAGGAAGGAATACTATGAGAATTATATCATATCCCAAAGAAATAACTAAAGGAAAACCATAAATCCATATGAGTAAGGTCGTACATCCATTAGCATAAGAGAGTAAATGACATTTTCCATTTAAAGAGGTCTTATACTACTACTCAAAGATGTCAAATATCAGTAATGGGAAGGAATGCTAGAAGACTTATATCCTGTTGATCTCACTTTTGGTTGAGGTCTAGTTTCCTCTTCAGTAGCCTAGGTCTAGCCATAGAACTTTCATATTGACTATTCCTAGAGGACTAGAAATGGAACTCTCACCATTAGAAATTTTAAACTCTTCTCTACTCAACCTGAAGTTCCACATTTTGGTCCTGACCTCTAGCACTTGGTAAATAGAATCAATATGGGGGAGCTGAAGGGAGTCCCAATAGGACTGCTTGGCTTTAGGGTTGATCCTGGGTGTTGTTCTGGAGCTAGTTCACTCACTTACACTTACATTCACTCACATTCACTCACAACCCTAAACCCAAGCTTGTTGACTTTGATCCCTTTGATCTTTTGGGAGACTCAGATAGATGGTCCCCTAGACCCACTAGCCCTAGGCTAGTGTCTAGCCAAGACCAGTACATAGAGGACCCAAATAGAGATTCCATTGGCCCATGGCTCAAATACGGTGGTTAGCACCCCACTTTTACCAAAATACAAAACTTTGTCTTTTGTCCCTAAACCCACCCAACTTACCAAAATACCCCCAAAACCCAAATTTGACCAAAATTCCCAAAATTACCCAAAATACCCAAGTTTATCCAGAAGTCATCTCAAACCATTTGAAACTGCCCAAATTGCCCAAAAATTCTTTAAAGTGCCCAAATTACCAAAATACCCCTCATTTTACAAAATTACAAAAATACCCTTGGTGGCCCAAACTTTCCCAAAACCCTTAAAAACATCTCAAATGTCCCCAAAATCATTTTGTACCCTGCAATTAAACCTAATTTGATTAATTTTACCAACTTTAACCAAAAGCCCCAAATTGCCCTTAAAGGCCCAATTTGGCCAAATTCACCCTAAATGTCCATCAAATTGACCCCAATTTCCACCCAATTTCAATTATAAATTCAAATTCATCATGATAAAACTTAGTTTAAACCAAATCCAAGTCAGATTGACCCACATTTGAGTCTAATTTCAACCCAAATCAAAAAGCCCCAATTTGGCTTAAAACCAAAATCTTTCCAATTGCCCCAAATTGGCCTAAAACCAAAATCTTTCCCACTCAATTGATCCCCCAAATATATAAAATTACCTGAATTAAACATTTTAAAAACTTTAAAACATCTCTACACACCAAATTGAACCCTCAATTGACCTTGGTCAAGCTTCAATTTCACTCAGTTTCAACCCAAATAAAAAATCTCAAATTTCCCCAATTTAGCCATGCACCCAAATTCCACCAAGCGGAATGCCCTAACCCCAAAATTGATAGCCAATTAATGTTGAAAAATCTTTATGCCATTCCCCTAGACCATTTTGTACTTTTCATTTGGACTTAACCCAACTCTAGCCCAACTTATACTCAAGTCTAACCCAACATCCCCAAATTGATCTAGAGCCCAAAATCCCTCAAATTGAACCTCCAAATCAATTAAAAATCAATCCAAATATTTTATAAACCACTCATGACAATCATACACACCAAATTGATCAATCAATTGGCGAAATGTCATGGCTAGCCTAACCCAAACCAAATTGCAAGACAATTTAACCCAACTTGAACCTGTGCACCATTGTTGACTAAGCCATGCCAAAGTGACCTAAGAAATGATACCACAACCACCAAATGGATCCTAGTAATAAGGCTAAACCCACCTAGCCCATGGTATAGAAGCCATGGATGAATGGTCCCTTGATTTAGGGGATTTTATCCTTTTTTGCTCCTAAACTAAGAAATTCTTGCCAGCATATCAAACCATTAATGGTTAATCATAATTAAACCTCCCCCTCGCTCACCTGGCTACCTGACCACCTTCCCCGCTCTAACCAGCTACCCTAGTCATCGGAAAACACCAAAATTAAGAGCCCCATGCCTCCATCCAAACCCAATCTCACCCATCCAAGTTTTCCAGTTCCAATTGGTATTTATCATTTTTTGGCCCTCCACCTAAGCACCCAATTACCTGAATTGAAGCCCTGAGCTACACGCGAAACCCCTTTATTTAAAACACCTCCTCCATGGCCAAAGCATGAACTGGCAAATTTCTTTGATGAGACTTTACCAAATTGCTTCCACACACTCTCCAAGAACTGCTGAGCTCATGTCCGCCATTTTCCCCTTAGGATTCCTTGGTCAGATCTCAATTTTATGTTCAAAATTCAAGGAAAGCTAGCATAGATTTCCCCACAGCTCCACACTCCATCAAACTTCAATTAATTGTGCACACACCATCCCCACAGTGAAAGGAGTCAATTCCCCACAAATTCCCCATTATAAACAGCCTCTAACATATATCTATACCAACACCTGAAATTGAGCTTGATTTAAATCATAGCTAGATAATTCACCAGGGCTTAGGACTTCATCTGGAGGTTCAATGGACCCAATCAAAGCTGCCACAACTATCTGATGGAGGCCTCTCCTCTCAATCAAATGTATTGAACCTCAACCCTAATCCGAGTCTATTTTGATTCTTCATACATATTTAATGTGTTTCATACTGTATGAGCCATATAAATATGCTGGTGTTGAGTAGATGAAGGTTTAGAAACAAACCCCATGCAATTTAGTTGAGTCTAGACGATGATCTTAAGGTTTTAGTGTGAACGGTTCTTAGGTTTGGAGACTTGAGGACAATGAAGGAGAGCCATCTGATCACGCGTTTATTCAATGTATGGAGGAGATCAAGTCGGATGATTGTTTTGAACGAAAAGGCAGGCAATGTGGCAGCTAAAGTGGCTGGCGGCATTGAATAGCGGAGCACCATGTGTAAAGTTTGATGGAGATGAGGAAGAGGTGGCGCCGCATGTTTAATTAGAAAAATATGGATTTTTTTGGATTTATTTAAATGCCTAAACTTAAAAAATCCATATCTTTCTCTTAAAAAACCATAAAAATAAAACAAAAATGCCCTTTTGCTCAGTGAACATAGGAGAATAATGTGGATAAAAAATAAAAATTATTAGTGGACTCTCTGATTTTTAATGAATTAATATTCTCTGCAGTATTTTAATTCATTATGATCAAACATTGCTCACCATAGCTTGAAATTTTGAGGGTTTGTTTCTCACGACAGAAGGGATGTTCTTTGATTTTTTCAAGGTCAGAGGGCATCTCTATCTAACCATAATTTTTAAGCTAGGATGGTTATTTTAACTTATTTTAATTATATAAATTAAATACTACGTGGAAAACTATGGGAATAATTTTAGAAGGTTTCATATGGACAGATAATCTTAGGAAAAATGTCATGATTATTTGAATTATTCTGTACATTTATATAGTTAATTAAATGTATATATCTTGCTTTAATTTATGTAGATTAAATACTAATAAAAATTGACAAAATAAACTTCACATTGTGCATAAAAATCATGTTAACCCACTATAGAAATTTAAAAATTATTTGATAAAGTTTAAGCACTATAGTTGATTTTCAAGAAATATTGTATTTTTGCACAAAAATAATTATATTAAATTAAATTCTCTTAGAAAACTTATGAAAAGTTATTTTTTGAGTTCTTTGTGATTAGGAGCACTTAGGAAAAATAAAAATCATTTTTGATAAAATACTTGATTTTTTGCCTATATTTTAAATTAAAAATAATTAAAAATTGTTAAAAATTTCAAAATATAAAAACATTTCAAAACTTATTTAATGGATCCCTGATCACTTGGGACTTATTAAAATAATTTTTTCTAATTTTTCTATGTTAAAAATAAATTTCTGAAGGCTTAAAATGCACTTTCCTATTTTTCTCATTAAAATTATTATAATAAACAAATTAAAAATCATAAAAATAGAAAATTTATATCTCGAAATTCTTTGGACTCAGAGAGGTTTACTAAAAATATAAGAAAAAAATTGGTACATAAAACATCTTTTCTATTCAAATTAAATCATAAAAAATCAATAAATTTATAAATTAAATATTTATTTAAAAAAAATCATGAAATTTTGTCTAAATGTTTCCCTAACCTAAGAGGACCTCTACTAATTTTGTCACGAATAAAAACTTTATTTTGGATAAGAAAGTAAGTAAATTTTTAAAATAATACTTTATAAAAAAGATAATTATTTAAATTAAATTAAATTTTGAAAATCCACATTTTCTCCTTTGTTGTTTTAATTGATCCCTGGATGAGACACTCTAAAAATTCTGAAAGTCATGTGAATTTTTATTAGTGAGTTATGAGGTGAGGAGCCTCAAAGGCAAAGGAGTAACTTTAGATTTTGGTGAATTAATAAAAATTTAGGATTAACAAAGCGAAAATGGGTAATTTTGATCCTAATGAACATGTTTGGATGATTGAAATACAATGGGATTAAAATGTAGGAACTCACTTGCCACCTTTTCTATAATAAGAACAAAATTGTAATTTCATTCGTTGCCATGACTTGGAATTCAATATAAATTAAACGATTCTCATGTGATGCGTTCAAGTTAGGAAGATAATATTTCATTAATTTTAAGCCCGTAATTGATGATAATGTGATCTTTCAATAAGAGCGCATGTCATTTAAATACAAACCTTACTAATTACCATTTCACCTATTGTGATTATTCAGGGTATAATAGAGATTTAGGCTTGACATTTAAACTCATTTGATTGAATTTAGAAGGTAACATGATTGATGATTAACACCTTTTTACACTACAAGCCCAATTTTAATTATGGGCACTAAAACCTTTAATGGCTCAAATCTGCCTTAGGGCACCCACCCACATAACTCTTAAATGAAATATCAACTGATTAACTAAGTGTCCTAGCCTTGTGTTAAATAAAACATTAAATTTTCCTTGAGCGATGGGATAGCCTTAACTTAACCTTGGATGATTAATAAAATGATATGATAAGTTCAAAATGAACTCAAAATATTTCAAGAAATTTTCAAAGTGAGTCAAGATCATGCTCCCAACACTTTGAAACCTCTTCTGTTTTCTGAAGGGCAAATTGAACTTACTTTATTTTATTCTAAAATCATCCACTGCGATCTTCCAAGACTCAATAAAATCATGACTTGGGGTCTAGTAGCTATACATTCATGTACTCCTGCAATTTGAATTACTTGCAAAATTATATACATATTGCCAAAGCTAACCTTTCAGGTGGAGGAACGGGAAGAATTGACAGGTATGCTTTTAAGTTATTGCATTTACCTTTTTGTACCTCTTGTTTCTTACTTTCAGGATTAAGGTCAACCTACATGTCAAAAATAAAACAAAAAATTAAACAAGATAAAATTCATCTCCACAACAATCAAAATATAAGACAACTCAAAATTTAATCACAAACAAAAAAAAAACAAAAATTACAACTAAATTAAAACGTCTCTATCGGATGATCCCTCCGGATGAGGTAACCTACGATTTCTAACAAGGTTTCCCATAGTTTAAATAAAATTATGAAACTCATTAAGTTGAGTTTAGTAAATTCATTTGGACCAAGTGAGTTGGAAGAAAAATAGTAGTTTCAGAACAAGGGAACTGTAGGATCTTAACTAGTGTTGGTCTAATCAATTTTAACATCCCCCATAATTTTTAAATAAACATAACCTTATGAAAAACTTGATTTGACATCATGACATGACCCATTAGAAAAGTTAATCTAACCTTGACAAGGAGCTTGAAGCTAGCATTATGGGCAGCACGACCATCTTCAACAGCAAAACTTGTCTACACCAGCTAAACCATTATGTGGAATTAAGCAACACGCTATAGGACTTTGAGGTTGTCCGCCTAGTGCGACATAAATTCTCAACCTATCTTTAAGCTTTTGTATGACTCTACTATACAATATAAGCCTTAACCTGTTTTAAGATTCTGAGGTTGTTGTTAGTCACAAACTTAATCCTCACATCTTCTAGGCTATTTGTCTGATCGTTTCACACGAATGTAAGACCTAATTAATAAAACTAGCATGATGAAATATTCAAATATTTCTCCTCTAAATTGAGAGCAAACCATAGGATAGCTTGGGAAGTCACCGGGGTTCTCCTCAAGATCTGTGATATCCTTAAGTCTCTCTTCTTTTGGATTCCATANCGACAGGTATGCTTGTAAGTTATTGCATTTACCTTTTTGTACCTCTTGTTTCTTACTTTCATGATTAAGGTCAACCTACATGTCAAAAATAAAACAAAAAATTAAACAAGATAAAATTCATCTCCACAACAATCNTGACAGGTATGCTTTTAAGTTATTGCATTTACCTTTTTGTACCTCTTGTTTCTTACTTTCAGGATTAAGGTCAACCTACATGTCAAAAATAAAACAAAAAATTAAACAAGATAAAATTCATCTCCACAACAATCAAAATATAAGACAACTCAAAATTTAATCACAAACAAAAAAAACAAAAATTGCAACTAAATTAAAACGTCTCTATCGGATGATCCCTCCGGATGAGGTAACCTACGATTTCTAACAAGGTTTCCCATAGTTTAAATAAATATATGAAACTCATTAAGTTGAGTTTAGTAAATTCATTTGGACCAAGTGAGTTGAAAGAAAAGTAGTAGTTTCAGAACAAGGGAACTGTAGGATCTTAACTAGTGTTGGTCTAATCAATTTTAACATCCCCCATANATTATGAAACTCATTAAGTTGAGTTTAGTAAATTCATTTGGACCAAGTGAGTTGGAAGAAAAATAGTAGTTTCAGAACAAGGGAACTGTAGGATCTTAACTAGTGTTGGTCTAATCAATTTTAACATCCCCCATAATTTTTAAAGAAACATAACGTTATGAAAAACTTGATTTGACATCATGACATGACCCATTAGAAAAGTTAATCTCACCTTGACGAGGAGCTTGAAGCTAGCATTATGGGTAGCACGGCCATCTTCAACAGCAAAACTTGTCTACACCAGCTAAACCATTATGTGGAATTAAGCAACACACTATAGGACTTCGAGGTTGTCCGCCTAGTGCGACATAAATTCTCAACCTATCTTTAAGCTTTTGTATGGCTCTACTATACAATATAAGCCTTAACCTGTTTTAAGATTTTGAGGTTGTTGTTTGTCACAAACTTAATCCTCACATCTTCTAGGCTATTTGTGTGATCGTTTCACACAAATGTAAGACCTAATTAATAAAACTGGCATGATGAAATATTCAAATATTTCTCTTCTAAATTGAGAGCAAACCATAAGAAAGCTTGGGAAGTCACCGGGGTTCTCCTCAAGATCTGTGATATCCTTAAGTCTCTCTTCTTTTGGATTCCATAATATGTTCCAAATTTGAGCCATTCCCATTTCACAACTCTTTGTCCGATATCGTTAAAAAGTCATACCCTTTAAACTCATTGAAGACAATATCCCCTGATTTTTTTGAAAGTTTTCTTAGGTGACTTCAGTTATCTTAGATGTAATTAACTATAATGGCTTGCCTTTATAGGAAACTTCTAAGAACTCAGCTTAATATAAACCCTATTTAGTTTTTTATATTAAATAAGGGAAATTGTCGGCTTATAATAAAAAGATTTCTTAAACCAAACAGATGCCATCAATTTCTTAGATTATTTGATTGAACCCTACTATCAATTCATGTATTTATCTTTTGAGCTAGATACATAGCTTGAGGTGTAGAGCTCTTTTATCTAAAATTTGAAAGATATGAAGATTAGTTTTATTTCCTATTTTTATAAATTTAAATATATATGTAAATTAAATGTCCTTCCGAAGTGGGCGATGGGATTCTGATTTTGGCAACTAACACCTTCCTCAGGACCCCCCCCCCTAAAAATAGTGTCGACATAACCTATCTAAAAGGAATAATTAAAGGAAATCCATAATTCCATGGAAGGAAGTTCTTAACTCCAATAGAAGAAGAGAGTAGATGTTATTTTACATTTAAGGAGGTATTGTAATACCACTCAAAGATGTCAAATATCGGTAATGGGAAGGAATGCTAAATGACTTATGCCCTATCCCAAAGAAATTGATAAAGGAAACCATAATTCCATATGAGGAACGTCTTACTTTCAATAATAGAAGATACATGTATAAAGTACATAAAGAGGATTATATTGTATTGGACCCGTCTCGTTGAAGTGATTTCATTTTATGTGGCGAGACATAAGAATTATATTGTTTCATGGAATTTTTTTAATTAGATTGAGCATTCATTTTGGCATTTCTTTACCACACAAGAATTATTAATAGTTGGGATTTTTTTGTAACAAAATCAGAGTATATTCTATTACAAAATATACCATATAATGTCAACAAAAGCTGTCAACGATACATTATGTGTCATAAGAAAAATCTTGTACATCATGACAAAAATTGTTAGCAAAATACAACACCATATAATCTCATTGCTATCAAGTATTTATCTTTCATGTTAATGGCCTGTAATACTACAAGACCAACCATGGACATCTTGCACTCTGGGAAATTTTTGGAAACTAGCTTCATTAAGTACATCTCAGGTGCTTGGATATTCTCGGTGTCATGGTAATTCCGAAGGTCTCAGTCCCTCAAGTTTTGGTATAGGCTAATAACAAATAGGGCACTTTTTAGGATGCATTCTTAGTAATGTTATAGAGATCCATTACCTGCTTACTTCCGGTATGTAGTGTTTAGCGACATTAGCTTTGTCTCCTTATAGAACTAGTACTGATCCCCATGGAAGAGGAATCTGGTAAGAGTCGCAAAATTCTCCTTGTCCAATAATCTAAATTTCTATTCCTAACATTATGGAAGATCAGTTCATTTAAGATACTGTGCAAAAGGGTCTTTTAAAGTTGTGATGGTCTATATATGGCAGAATGCAATCTCCCTCTTCATTCATATTAATGATGCAACTATAAGGGATATAATTGGATGACATTAGATGATTTGAATAATCATTATGGGCATCAGATCTACTAGTTCATGTTGTAGAATTATCGGAGGATTCTTATTTATGTCTTTGGCATAATTATAGCAACATCATAATTAAGTAGTCACTCATCTTTTTCCACGTATCCATTTGTTAGGTTTAGAGTATGTTCTCCATTTCAAATGTCCAGCTTGCCCAGAGTCACATGCTTCATCACATGCTCGACAATAGCTGCTTGTTCATCTTCATCAAAAACCTTAGTTACCAAATGGATACCTTCAAGTATGTTGCTCCTTTGGCCGTTAATATTTTTATAATGTTTTGAGTGATTTCGTTTGATAGTATGAATATGCTTTAATTATTCTTCAAAAATGATTTGTATTTTTGTTGGCACTTTCGATATTGTAAGGTCAAGAAATGCCAAATATGGACTTGTTGCAATGACAGTCCTTTCTATTGCTTCTTCTGCTTCAAGATCAAAATTTTAAACACTTAAGACAGGATATACTTCTTCAAATGTATATACTGGACTTGGGAATTGAAGTTAGCAACTTCTTCTTCTATGAATTTTTTGTCTCATCGTACTTTTTCATCAAGTCTTTTAATTCATTTGTTACAATTTTTCTTCTAGGATCGTGTTAATCCTGATGCCAATTTTGATATTTGGGCGATGGGTGATTCCACAATCACATGAGTTGCATTAACTACAACAAATTTTAATCATCCATTATCGATTTTCTATTTTTATCCTGTTAGTTTCACTTTTTCTTTTGTAGTATCTTGTTGTTGGGATTTGAACTCTAGTACAGGTGGTTTTCCCTCAGCTTCTTCTTTATTATCAATGGAAAATAGTGTTCCATTATATAAAATCTTGATCTATGTCAAATCGAAATCGAAATGGATTCTTCATTCTTTTTCGATGCATTGAGCGTCCAATGCCAAATATACACCACTCTGAAAAGTGAAAAGAAATCCTTGCTTGACATTTTCTTGTGATCAACAGGGTAGTGTAAACATGTCAGAC
>JXCR01006260.1:0-29681 GCA_002079205.1 Phalaenopsis hybrid cultivar
CGCGCTACCTCTGTCCATCATATAGAAAGGAATGATTTGGTAACCGTTGCTGAATTAAGTCAAATCACTTCAGATAGTGAGACTTCAACCATTGCACTCGATTTTGATGACACTGGTTCTTTATCAATGAATGAACATGAATCACTCGTAGCTAATGAGCTTCATGTGCCTGTTGAGGGGAATCATAGAGCACTTCGGGCCTTAAATTCTACTGGCTTTGATATTCATTGTAAATCGCATGAGCTTGATGAACTGGGAAATCATTTACTGGATGAACATAAAATTCTCAAGGAAAAACTACTTGAGGCAAGGGATGCTCTCCTAAAGCAGAAAGATTCAGATGCTGCAGGCATAAAAATGGAATTTTCACTGCTCTCAAAAATCTTTCTTGATACATTACATCTATTCAATACCAATAGAGAAGCTCTTGATAATGTGTGTAAAGGCCAAAACTCTTTTGTGTCTGGAATTGCTGCTGGAATTCCTATTCCAAGTGATAAGGTGATGAAATTTGATAGTTTTATTAATCAGTCCGAATCAGTGGATTTACAAACTAGGACTTTTGGAGTGGTTCCTGACAGTGAAGTTTTTTCTGGTTCTCAGGAACTTAGAAAGCAAGGAGAGATTAAAACTGTTTTGAGTAGATTTGTGGAGCTGAAACAGAGACTAAAGGCAGTAATAGTGGAGAATAAAAAGGAGCACCATAGAATCTCTATGGATAGGATTCTGGATAAGGTTCCTTCTGGACATAAGCTACTGGAAGATGGGGAGGATAACGAGTTGTATCGTAGGGTTGGATTTTTCTCAAGAGGTGGCCAAAGTTTCAAAATCAATAGAGTGGCACCTGGTTCTTCAACTGGAAAACTTTTTCACAATCGAGTTCAAAGATCGCGTTCGCTTACTGAATCTTTAGGTAGGTACTCTCATTTGTTGGATTCTATTTCAGGCGATGAAGTGAGAAAATCTCCCAAGAGATCAAACTCAAATAAAGAAGGTAGTGGTTTACTGCATGGGAAACTACCAAAAACTCATCGAAGGCTGCTGTCAAATCCTGAGTTTCTTAGTTCATATTCTTTCATCAAGGATGTACAAAATGTTATGTATAATGCATTTCAATCATCAAAGGAGCCAACTTTGGAACTTCAAGGCAGTGATTTTGCAACAACTGTTGCTGGTTCTGATAAGCTAAATGGATATTTAAGCTTGCAACCTGCAGTTGAAGGAACTGCTTATGAACAAGAGGGGTCCTTGGAATCCAACGTCATTACCAATATACCAGATAAATCTGTAACCTCTACTGTAGAAACAAGCATTAACGAGACAAAGGGGTGTGAAATCATCCCCGGATCCATAAATGAGTGTCGTAAGGTTGAGCAATTCCAGTGTTCAAATATTTTGGAAGAAAAAAATGACTCTTTCAAGGAGCAGAAGTTTCAAGTTGAAGAAGAACCTAATGTCAAACCTCAAAGAACAAGTCCCATCTCCGTTCTGGACCCTGATATTGAAGAGCCTGTTAGTCCTTTGAAATTTAATGTCATGGCAGGTGAGATACTAAATTTGTCCTATTTTCCCATGTAATTATCACTTATCCCGCTGCATTAGATTTTTAAATAGGCTGATTGCTCAAGAAGATGTTATACTTCTTTCCTTCCCAGGTTCAGATTCAGAACAGTTACACGAGAATCTTGAGGAACAACTTCCATGCCCTGAAGCTCAAAAAGTTGCTGGGTTCAATGAGCTTGATGTTGATGAGGAAACAACTACTACTAATAGTGATCAAGCCAAGTCTTTCCTCGCTCATGCCAATGAAAAAGACACTGCCACGTTTAATTATGTGAAGCAAATATTAAGCAAATCTGGCTACGAAGCACTGTTTTGTGAGACACAAGACTTCTCTACTGAAGTTGAGGCTACAAACCACCTGTTGTGCGGCATTCCTTTTGAGGAGCAGCTCATATTTGATTTGATAAATGAGGTGTTATTTGACATTTATGAATATTCTACAGCTCCAAGCTCATGGCTTTCTCGCTTCCATTCTAAGATCAGATCAATGCCTGCAGGAAGCCATCTGCTTGAGGAAGTGTGGGAAGAGATCGCATGGCATCTCTCTTCACCACAAGGGATGGACGCCATGATTGATCAGATGTTGGCTCGAAATTTTACTAAAACTGATGGCTGGATGAACCTTTATCGTGATGCCGAGTGCTTTGGATTGCTACTGGAGCAACTGATATTGGATGATTTAGTTGATGAAGCTTTTTTTGATGCTGATGAGTTTTGAAGTTTTTGGCATGTTTTTATGCAATTTTTTTTTGCATTGTAGATAGATTTAAATCTTTTTCTTCCCTGCTTTTGTATCATGTTTCATTTTTGTTTGCAGATTTTTTCGTGCGTCTTTTGTGCTACATTTTGGAGGAAGTCATGTAAAAATTGTGTAAAGTTTTGTTTTGTACAGTATGGATGAATAAAACAGTTACCTTGGATATAGCATTTTGTGCGCAGAAAGAGCTATAATCACCATGGTAGTTAAGATGGTTCTAAAAAATGGATATCAAAACAGAAGAACAAAAAGATTCAAGATTCGAAAGTTGAATGGATGATATAATAAATATTAATATGAGACATCATATTTTTTCATGATGCTTGGTTTAATGGTACTTCTCTAAAAGAATTTTATGGAGATATTATTTTCTCATGGTTTAATTTTCCTCTTGATGCTCTTCTTAGAGATGTTATTATTGATGATTGAAATTTAGATATTTTAAGCAATGCTCCTATTAATTGTTTAAACGACATAACTTCTATTCACATTATTAATGGTGATTCTTGTTTATAGGATCAAGTTAGCTCTTATTCTCATAATTCTATTTACATGTCTTTATACAATCATTTGCCTTGCATAGATTGGTTTAAGCTTGTTTGGTTTAAAGGACATTTTAGTAAATATGCTATACAATACTTGGAAATTTGTTCAGGGTGTTTTAAAGATTTGTGATATTCTTTCTCTTCGAGGTATAGTTATCAATGAAATCTGTGTTCTTTGTGGTAATGGTTTTGAGACTCTCTCATTTTTTCTTTGAATGCACTTTCTCTCATCTTCTTAATAAGTTTTTGCCTTAAGGTTATTTTCTATAGCTCCTCTTAATATGTTTCACGTTCTATACCATTCTGATAACATCTCTTGCAAATTTCAAAAAAGGTCTCATTTATTGCCTGCAGTTACTTATCATACACTATATTCATTGGTTAATCATCTATAAAAGCAGGAATTAGAATTTTAAAAGAAATGTTCCTAATTGTATCTTTAACTTTTATAACCTTTGAAGTTTATTTCATTTTTTTTTTTTGGGTTTTGTTTTCTGTTATAGTTGTTTTCCCTTGTTGTGCTTTCCTGGTGGTTGAGTTTGGTTATTTTTTTTCTTTTTATGCTGTGTTTACTTTAGTTTGTTTTGGTGCTTTGTTATTTCCTGTCTTTTTTATAATTCAACCAAATATTGATTATATTTTAATATATTCATATTTTTGGATGGAATTTTATTTGGAATTTAACCAAAAATTGAATATATTTTTTATAATCATTATTTTGGATGGAATTTATTGGTTTCCTGTTGTTTGGTGTTGTCTTTGAATTATTTGGGTTTTGTTTTTGTTCTTTGTTGGTTGTGTTATTTTTTTGTTTCTGATGGAGCTTGTATTGGTTCTGTTGGCTTTTGGTTTCTTTTTGATTTTGCTATTGATTTTTTGCTTTGTTGCTGGTTTAATAGCTTGGTGTTATGTTGTTGCTGTTTGGGTTTGTTTTGGTGATTTCTAATGTCTGTTTCTAGTGGCTTTGGGCTATTTGTTCCTTGCGGCTTTTGTTGATAATTTATTATATTCATTTTCAAGATAAAATTTTAATATTTTTTGCAGGGAAGTTTTGAGCTCTTGATGGTTCTTGCTTTCAACTTTCTTTTGTAGTCTTTGTTTAGTTTCTCTAGTTTTCTTTTGCTCCTTTTTGGGTTTTTAGCTACTACTCTCTTGTTTATTTTCCTTAGCAGGGGTTGGTGTTGTTTCTAACTAATGAGGTTGAAGTTCAATTCTTTGAATGCTATGATTTTGCTGGAGGCTGTGTTCGTTCTGGAGGACTGGGTTCTCTTTCTAGTGGTGCTGTTGGTTTTTACTTTGTTGTTGTCTCCTACAGCATGCTGTTAGTTGTTAGGTTTCTTCTTGGGTTTTTTTTTGTTTGGTAGCTTTTTATTGCTTTTAGTTGTAGTGTATGTTTTTTCTTTTAGAGGAGTTGTATTCTGGGTTTTTCATTCTGCTTCTATTTTCTTTCTTAATATAGCTTAGATGTGGCCCTCATTTTTCTTCAAAAAAAAAAAAATGAAAGATTTGGATGGTAAAAATGTCAAAACAAAGTTTTAAGTGTTAGAGATGCAAATACATGAGAATTGGGATGTGTATGTAAAAAGCACTAAATATAACAAATTTAAAACTCTTTTGTCTCAAAAGTTTCTCCAATGTGTGGGGAAATACCTTTTCAACCTGAACTGGTACTTTACCTCCAACATCACTTGTTTCGTAAGATTAAGATAATAATTTAATTCGGTCTATCTTTTTCTGTTTGAATTAAATCGATTAGAATCTTTGTTCAAATTTCTATAAATTTAAAATTTTATTGAAGGATAAAGACAAGGAGATTTATATGCATACCACTTACTTCCTATGCATTTAACTATCTAACACCTAAACCGTGGATCCCCTGTTTCAGGGCAATCCGGACAATGAGAGGCTCCAAATTTCTCACCTCTAGCATTTACTTTTGGAAACGAGTGATGGAAGTTCATAGGCTCTCGTTCTATCCTTGTCTTATCTGAAGCAATGTCTTTGCATCATTCCTTAGTTTCTGTGTGTTAGCAAAGTGTGTGCCATGAAGAGGTTTCAAAATTCGAAGAACGACGGGATGACTCCATCTAGTAGACTATTAAACCGTTGGAGCGCGGCTTCTTTTAGTGTGACCAGGAATAGCCGACACTTTATGAAGTCATCAATCTATAGGACTCCGACTATCGATTCAAAGGAAGCGAGGTGATCAGTCGGCCACTCTTTCCTTTGTAGGAGTTGAAGTGAGGAATATTGAGCTTCGTCAGCGATATTGTTTCCAGGATCTTTTGGAAGAAGGCGTTGCCCATAACCAACCGAGCGAACATTCCCACTTGGTCCATCTAATGTGGGACCGCAGACAAAGAAGTGAGATTCTCTTGGTCCCTCGGTTAGTCGGTCGTCGGACCAATAGTGGTTTGTTGGCGTATAGTCAAGGAGAGCCCTCTGAGGCGTTTTCCTCTAGACTCTCCCTCCATGGGGGTGGTCGGGTGTTTTTCAAGATTATGAGTCCCCGAAAAGTCTCAAATTGGGCTATTATTTGTATTCACAATGCTTGAACATCTTTCTGTATGTCTCGACGCATCGTCTCTCTATTGAACTCCATATGTGCAATTTTTTTCTGCAGTGATTCGCCTTAATAGTTGGCTCCACTTTTTGTCTTGGGCATATCCACGCTCACCACACTACCTTGAGGAAGTTGAATCCTAATTGTCTTTTGTGAACATGTCTCGAGAGTTAGAGCCCGGAGAAGGAGGAATAGGGAGAGAATGTGTGTAATTAGACAAATTCCTACAGTGAAGCCAGAGAAAAGTCCCTTATTAGTTTTTGCCTCCAATTTATATGTGTATTCCTACAATTACAGAAAAAAAAAGTATTGATTATGTAAATCGTCTTTAATGTGATTAATTGTGCTAATTTTATAACAAATTTGTATTACTATTTGAATTTTGAATATTGAGATAACCGACTTGTTGACGCATTTTAATTCGATTAGCCGGGGCAACGGATCGGATTGCGGTCGCGCCTGTCGAAAAGAAGAATCGGTCAATCAAATAGCTATGGTTGGGTCTGTTCTGTCGATTGGGTCACTCACCATAGTATCTTGGTTGACTCTGACAGAGTGATCGTTGAGCAAACGATCACAGTCTTTTGATCTAATGTCTCGATCATCCAGCCATTATCCTTGACAGCTGGATTTTTTTTAGATTCACATCAACGTACAACATGTATATATGATGGCGTGAAGAGTTACATATAACCTTTTAAAGTTAAAAATAGTGATGTTTTTTGTTTGATTTGGAATATTTGAGTGGTATAAATGAAACAAAGGTAAAAATTAGGTGTTGGGTATATAATTGCATAAGATTATGGTGGTATGGATGAAATGCTCCGAATTAAAATTCAAAATTAAACAATTAAATATAACAATCTCAATAATTACTCCACCATCCATAAAAAAGGTTGAAAATCATTCCTTGAAATGACCGATTCTCAGCAGCTAAGAGGGGTATAAATAAAGCTCGTTCGTGTTCAACTCGTTTATATTTTGAGCTCAAAAAATATGTTCATGTTCGACTCGTTTGTTTAGCGAGTCAAACACAAGTCATTCATGAACAAAGAATCATTTTGACAACTCTAATCACGTAGTCATAAGATGTTAAGAATTAAGACAATGTTTAAAACATCATTTGAATCTAATATAATAATTTTTATTCTCTTTTCTTAATTAATACTTTTAATTGATTATAAATCTTTGTAGCCTTGTAGTAAATTATTTTTTATAAATACTAATCATCAAATATATATATATATATATATATATATATATATATATATATATATATNAATTTTCTCACACGCATCAATACCCACAGTATGTTCTTCCAACACCTTATTTAAATAATATTACATTTTTATTTCAGTAACTATCAAATTAATTTATTATTATTATTACTATTAAAAAAAATTTAATGCATTATACTATTTTTTTTAATTTCATTAACCCTAAACGTCGAAACAATGGGGTCGCTTGGATAAACCCCAACAAAGCAGTTTATCATATAAGAAGTCAAGAGAAAGAGATATAGCGTGCTTGGGCTTAATTATGCACAATTATCAATGTCTTTAGCCCTTTAAAGGAAAAATAAATAAATTTATTTTAAAATAAATTTTAGAGTGATTTACACAAACCACGCAATTTTTAACTATTTGCATACCAAAACCATATATTTTATTTTTTTTATATCTATAACACTCAAATTTTTCACATCACATAAAAAATATAACTATTACTAATTTGTAAAGAAGTAAAATAAGATTTTTCAATTTTAGATAAACTAATATAAAGGTATAAATGAAAATATAGGTATTGGATATGTAAACAAAAGTAATTATGTGATAGATAAGTAAAATTTAAAATATGACTAAAGTTTCCTTAGAACATTTAATTTACATTTTGAAATCAAAGATAGGGCAGGACACAACTTATTTGAAGACATTGGGCGGCGACAAAAGTGAGCCTAATAGGAAGGCATCGAGGGATTTTCTTTCATTACGTATGCCTTCATTTTCTTCATTAGTAAATGTTATTTTTTTATTAGCTTGTGTATTTGTTCAAGATTCATTAGAGGTAAATGTTCTTCCAAATTTTGATTAAAGGCATCTCTTTATGAACATAAAGAGTTTTTTTTTTTTTCAAATCTCGTATACACTGGAGCTACCGACATGAATTTCAAAGAGAGCAAACAACAAAAAACAAAAAAGTTTTCTCCAAAGGGAAAAATCGACCGACAAGTTACCGTCAAGCGGGTGAAGCCGCATCTCTAAACCCGAGACAGTTCAAAACCATGAAAATACTTCCTCTCCTGGTAGCGACAAGAATGCCAAGGGCGAGGAGTAATTCATTTTAGCTGCAAATCTCAACGGATACCTCACAAAGGTAGCGACAACATCCGTCTAATATCTTGCAAATAGGAGTATCTNATTTTTCGAGTCAAAACGAGTTGAACACAAAAGAACAAATATTTGTTCGTGTTCGGCCCGTTAACTTAGCAAACTAGTCGAACACGAGCTTCTTAACGAGCCGAACACAAGCTTTTTTGACAGCCCTACCCACAAAGGGAAATTTCCAAAAATAATAAATAAATAATAATAATTAATAATAAATAAAAACTAATAATAATAATAATAATAATAACATAAATCGAACACAATATTTTAAAAATAAAATACACTGTATCACAGATCTATAACACTTACATGTTATAAATATAAATATCAATTTTATTTGTTAGATATGTAAGCATGTATGAATTATAAGATATGGTAGAAATTGTAATTTATGCTCAACTCCTTCGTAAATACTTTTCTATTTTTAATCCAAACTAAATTTAAAATTAAAATTCGGTAAATTGTCAAAATAGTCGCACATTATTTAGCGTCAAAAATACTTTTTAATTTTGTTTAAATTGAGGCTAAAATAATCAGCATATAAGAATATTAAAATTTAATTTTAAATTTATTTAAAATTATTTTAACATTTCTATAAATTATAAAATTAAAATAATCCACATATATAATCTGAAATTATTTTGACACCTTACTTAATAAAAAAAAGGTAATCGAATTTCTAAATAACTATAATTTTCAAGTCGCATTATTTTCTTAGCTAGGGTACAATAATCACGTGACTTCAACTAACGTAGATAGTACTGAATTGCATTATTCCTCTTGGCTATAACTATTTGGATGTATTTAATGTTGCGAGTACATTAACTTCTTTTTTATACGCCACCAAAAAATATTTAATATCCGCATCAATTTTGAGACATGATGTGGTTTTAGAAGCAACCTTTTGAGCTAGAAATATTGAAACTTCAATTAACAAGAGTTATCGAGAGTTTAGATTTCAGCAAACTTTCAGTCAAATTGATTGGCTCGACGAGACGGATCTAATGATATCAAAATTGACCTAATTCAAACCAAATCTAATCTTGATCATGACATAAAACTATATTAAGATGTTTTGCGAATACATTTAAAAGGTCAAATGAATGTTGAATCCAGTAAGTTCATAGTCGAATCAAGCGTTTCGACAATACGAATCCAACGAGCCCAAGATTTTGTCTTTATATGTTAACATTATGTTTTATAGATTATTAAATTAAATATAAAAGTTACTGAAATGTCTGGTCAGTTATTGAAGATCAAGAATCCAACATGACAACTGAGGTGTGGAATTACATTTCTAAATTTTAGTAATTGTTTTTATTTCAGAAGATATGTCTGACTCTATGTATGCTATATTATAGTTAGCTTTATATTGTTAGATAGAAAATATATGCATGCCGAAAAATTTCATGTAATACAACTCTATGCTAATTCGAGAAGAATAATTCAATTCACAGTAACATTACCTTATTTTTGACTCTACATAAATTTTAGGTATCATAAGTCTATGCTAATTTAGAAATAGTAATTCAATTTACAGAAATCACTTGAATGTTAAAGATTAATATTATGTTTTATAGCTTATTGAGCTGAATATAAAAGTTACCGCAACATCCAACCTGTAACAGAAGATAAAAAATCTAGCGTGACAACTAAGATGAGTAGTTATATTTCCAAATTTCAGTAATTGCTTTTTTTTCTGTGATTGCCTCAATAAGATGGATCTACATGTTTTTTTCTTTCTTCAAAGCGTGAGTTGAATCTTCGAACAACACTAAGAATGATTCATTACTCTACTGTTGCGAGTCTTCTAGCACGCATCAATGGAGAATAATGACTCCGGATCAAGATAATATCAGACGATAAAATTAGTCTCTCCTAAAAATAGGAGGCAACTGATACGTCACCAACATAATTCTTACATCCGGCATGAATCTCAAAGTATGAAACATATCACTAAGCAACATTTGGGATAGAAATGTTTAAATCTCAATTAAAAGTCATCCTGAGCTTCAATTTTAACAAACTTACAGTAAATTGATCAGCTAGGCGAGATGAACCCAATGATACTAAAATTGGTTTATTCGAAATCAAATCTAGCCCCGATCAAGATGTTAAGCCATATTTGGAAGTTTTGTGGACACATTTAAAAGGTTAAACAAATGTTAAATCAGACATGTTATAGTCGAATCAAACGTCTTGGCTAGATGAATTCAATAAACCCAAGATTGCACAATTCTAACATTGTTAAGACACTCAAATATTTATCAAACATCATATGATCAATGGAAGTTATATGGACCGTCCGATCAAAGCGATTCATATTTCAACATTAATTGCACTAAGAACTCTATAAATAGAACTTCACCCTTCTCACGGGGAGAGAGACAGTTGGAGGCTTAAGAAGGAAAACTTGAGGCTTGAGGAAAAACTTGAAGTTATGTGAAGGTGTTGAAGTTCATCACTATCGTCGACCGTCATCGACCAACGCCAACCATCGTCAACCTCCACTCATCGACCGTTGTCGATCAACATCGATCACCACCCATTATTTACAACAAGTTTATTTGCGCATCAACGTTGTAATTCAGAGAACTTTATGTCTATTTTTCTGCCTATGGGACAATTAGTCTACGTAATCATCAACTTATAGTTGAGTTTTACAACCGGGTTAGACTTCATAGTTTTTTTTTCCCTTTTTTAGCTTTTACACATAAAATCTTATTGTGCCACTACCGGTTGTCTTATCTCTTCTGAGTTCGTGCTGAATATTCATACCACGCTAAGACAATAATATATCACACTACTCGCACAAATTTTCTTGCACAATCCATACACAAAGTATGTTCTTCCAACACCTTATTTAAATAATATTACATTTTTATTTCAGTAACTATCAAATTTATTTATTATTATTATTATTACTATTTAAAAAAAATTAATACATTATACTAATTTTTTTTAATTTCATTAACCCTAAATGTCGAGACATTGGGGTCGCTTGGATAAACCCCAACAAAGCAGTTTATCATATAAGTAGTCAAGAGAAAGAGATATAGCGTGCTTGGGCTTAATTATGCACAATTATGAATGTCTTTAGCCCATTAAAGGAAAAATAAATAAATTTATTTTAAAATAAATTTTAGAGTGATTTACACAAACCACACAATTTTTAACTATTTGCATACCAAAACCATATATTTTAATTTTTTTTATATCAATAACACTCAAATTTTTCACATCACATAAAAAATATAACGATTACTAATTTGTAAAGAAGTAAAATAAGACTATTCAATTTTTCTTTCATTACGTATGTCTTCATTTTCTTCATTAGTAAATGTTATTTTTTTATTAGCTCGTGTATGTGTTCAAGATTCATTAGGGGTAAATGTTCTTCCAAATTTTGATTTAAGGCATCTCTTTATGAACATAAAGAGTTTTTTTTTTTTTAAAAAAAAATCTTGTATACACGGGAGCTACCGACATGAATTTCAAAGAGAGCAAACAACAAAAAACAAAAAGTTTTCTCCAAAGGTAAAAGTCAACTGACAAGTTACCATCAAGCAGGTGAAGCCGCGTCTCTAAACCCGAGACAGTTCAAAGCCTTGAAAACACTTCCTCTACTGGTAGCGACAAGAATGCCAAGGGCGAGGAGTAATTCATTTTAACTGCAAATCTCAACGGATACCTCACAAAGGTAGCGACAACATCCGTCTAATATCTTGCAAATAGGAGTATCTGGTTGAGGCAACAAACTAACCAGGTAGACGAGAAGTAGGCCCCATAAGACTTGAGTCAAACCGACAAGTGAGTCATGGTTCATCATATACTAAAAAATCGACTCATCAATCGACCAACCGACCGACCAACTGAAGCGCAGACAGAAATCCTTTGATCAGGATTGGGCGGTCGGCATGCTTTTGTCACGGTGGACGAGATTTTCGTTCCACTAAACGACTCGGGCAACCAAATACAAGACACAATCACCACCCAGTCAATTGTCTCCGTTGGTCACATTCTAGTGAATCAATCAACCAAATACCATCATATCAAAATTCAAATTGTAATTTAGATATAGAATGAAATCCATATAATCTATTAGAGCATTAACCATATTAAGAACTATTTCCACAACATTTTACTCCTCTTAATTGTGCAAAATATGTCTCTATAAATGAGAGCCAAAAATACAAATAAAGATGACTCTCCAACTTTCTCCACAAGGACTCTTGATTCACTTTATTCTCTCATTCGCTCGACTTTAACTCTCGAGGTGTGTTCACAAATAACAATCCGAGATCCAACATCCTGAAAGGTGGTACGGTGAGAGTGTACATGCCCTAGACAAGAAGCGGAGCTAACTAGGAAGAAGAAACTTTTCAAAGGAAGATAACATGCATGAAACCTAACATAAAAGCTACACAGCCAGACGTCCAAGCACAAATCTTGGGCTTACAGGCCCAAATGACCCTCATGATAGAGCAATTCGAGGTCCTCTGGGCATAAATCACCCTGATGAACAACCAAGCGTCTCGCCTGGAAGTGGAACCCTAGGAAGTTCGTCCCCAAATGCCCCCACCAAGCAATTCGTCTATCCTGCACAGCTAGGTCAGCAACCAACAGACAAAGAGACCAGGTGAGTCTTAACGCACCGACACAGCGAACAGGCGATGGGAAGAATGGATGTGAATGTCTGTCCGGTCACTTGCAGGAGGGGCCTTTATTTGGCAAATCAAAGAGGTTATACCTCTACCTAAGCTAAGGATTCTTCGATTAGATGCATACAAATGGAGGACCAACTCAATCGACCACGTGGCGTCGTTCGAATCATCTGTCGATCTGCTCTAGATTGACAACCCCATAATGTGTCGTATCTTCCTAACCACTCTGAATGAGTCAGCCCTTCGGTGGTTCAATGGTTTGCCGACCGACACCATTCTAAGTTACTACGAGTTTAAGATATTCTTCATTTCACACTTCTTAAACATGTAGAAGTCGAGGAAAGACTCGCACCTCGCTCGATCTCATGAAGGGAGAAAACGAGAGCCTACGGGCCTATATCACCCACTTCCAGAACGAGATGCTGAAAGTCATAAATCTGAAGCTAGAAATAACAGGAACTGCCTTGAAGTGAGGAGTTTGAAGAAAGTGATTTAGGTATGACATAAATCTGTTTAAACTTTCTAATTTTGTAGAAGTATTGAAGAAGATGAACAAGCACATACTCGTCGAAGAATACCTCTAGAGTTCCCAAAAGGGCAAGTAGAAATCATCTAACCACCAATCAAAGGCGCAAAAAGAATAGAGCAAACAACAAATGGTGAATGACAATCAATTTGCCAGTTACTAAAACAACAACACTCAGTTCAAGATCAGTGGAGAAACGACTAAGGTAACCATGAATTAAAGCAGTGTTATGATCAATGATCAACTCAATATTATGAGTGACCATAGGTCTATAGGGAAATGCAAAGTTGGACACCCCTAAGTGTGTTGATGTTGGAAATAGTCTAAGCCATCCAAAACAATAATTACTTTAAATCGATCCCTCCAATAAAGGCGTCGCCGATCTTATGAGATCTGAAAAGGTAATATCAGTACTACCATGACCAAAAACACAACTCAAAGAAGTGTCGTCACCTTTGAAACCTAATCTAGGAGCTCGTCTGAACCAGAAAAACACACATATACAACCACAAGATGAAGCGCCAGCAGAGGGTCCCTCCAATGGGCCTGTTAGGGTCGAGGTCGATGTAGCAGAGACAATCCCCGTGATCTTCGGGGGAGGACCTCACCCTCTGGTTTAAAGAGACAACATTCGAAGAAGGTATGCTTCGTCGCTCCATACACACATAACCACTTACCCATTGTCTTTACAGATGCAAATCTCCCACCAAAGTGGAACTCTTACAATGAGGCGATTGTTGCCACAATGCTGATAAAAAACTTCTAAGTGGGTAGTATTCTCGTTCATATAGGAAGTTCTATGAATATACTGTTAAAATTAGTGTTCAATAAGATTGGCTTGAAGGTCGATTAGTTAACAGCACCGGCCAACCCGTTGTTTGAATTCTCATGGAAAAGGAAGGAGGTATCTCCATCTCTTAGGGAGAGCCAAGAAAGTAGTATAACAACACACAAGATTTTCTCGTGGTAGAGTCACCACAGACCTACAATATTATCTTCAGTCGACTACTCCTTAACAGCTGTCCAGCGGTAACTTCAAGCTACCATGTAGCCGTAAAGTTCCCAGGCGATGAGGAAATAATAACGGTCCAGGAAAAATTGAAGAAGTCTAGAAACTGATATTAACGAGGAGTTTTGAGCGTCGACCAAGAACCGCTCGACATCCAGATCCATAGTGAGGCCGGTCTCGAGACCAGTCAGGTCGCCCTCTAGGTACCAATATCTGACAAAGAACCCAATAAAGTTTTTCTGATTAGTGAACATTTTGCGCAGGATTTGAGAACCAACTGGCATAGATGTTTTGGGAGAACTGAGAAGTGTTTTCCTGAAGCACAACAGAAATGCCCAATGTTTTGATCGATGCAATGTGTGGTTGACTGAACATTAGCCCCTACTCTCGGTTGGTCCAACAAAAGATCCGATCGTTCTCCAGAACTTTGTCTAAACCGATTGCGGCGATAGTGCATAATTTGTTTGACAATGGTTACATGTGTGAAATCCAGTACCCAACTTGGCACTTGAACATCATAATGGTCAAGAAAGCCAATGGTAAGTGGCGGATGTACGTCGACTTCACTTACCTTAAAGCTGCTTGCCCGAATGACACCTACCCCCTTCCAAAGATTGATGTTTTGGTGGACACAACCGTCTGATAGCCAATAATGAATTTCTTCTACGTTAACTCTAGCTACCACCAGATAAAGACGCATCCAGTCGATGCAAAGAAAACGACATTCATTACTGCATAAGACATTTTTTTGTTTTAATGTAATGTTATTTGGACTTAAGAACGTTGGGCAATCTATCAGCACCTCATAGATGTATTTTTTTTAATAAAAAAATAAAAGAAATGTTGAAGTGTATCTCAACGATATCTTAGTTAAAAGCATGTCAATCGAACAACACATGAAAGACCTAATCTATTGAAACATGAATCAAATCATTACGGCTGTGTTTATGACAGTTGTGTGGTGGCGGTGCGTTATTTCATCATTTTGTTAGGTGTTTGGAAAAATTATGTTTTGTATGTTTCTTCAAAAAGTTATGTTGAGAATCTGTGTTTGCAATCTAATATCATTGTGCAGCCTATTAGAAAATTACGGTTTGACCTTTTAAAAATAAAATAAATTTATAATAACAATTTCAATTTTTTGAATAATATTTTTTTCTATAACAATTTCACAAATATTTTTTTTCAAAACCATCATAATTGTCTCAAACAAACACTACAATTGTCAAAGCTAAATAACAAAGTCTCTAAACAATTTTTTAGAAGTAATATTTATTAAAAATAAAATTACGGAAGGTTATATTTCAATTTTTTTATTTTAAGAGTATTAAAAATGATCAAATTTGTAAAAAAAAGAAAAAAACGAGATACTTGTTTTAATAAAACTAAACCATACGACACGCAAAAAAAAAAAAATTTGCATGTGATCGTAATAATATCTCGACCAACCAATTCGCATCACACGGTTTAAAGGGAAGAGAAACACATGGACAATGAAATAGTGGGCCGTTCACGGGCTGCAGCCCATCCCATAAATAAAATAAGCCAAACTCATGAGATGATGACACCTGTACGGTAGATTATACAGATGTCACCGTCATTTTGCCCTATAAAATTGAGCTCTCGCCTGCAACTTTAAACCAGACTGACGAATCCAAAAATAGCATTTTAAATCTTTTTATTTGCGTTCATATTTGAAATTTAAGGAAACATGTCTTGCTGCGGAGGAAACTGTGGGTGCGGAGCTGCTTGCAAATGCGGCTCTGGCTGCTCTGGGTAATCTTCTGCTCGAACTGAATGTCTGTATTTTTTTTTTAATTCCTTTCTGATGTTGTGAACGTGAAAACCTAATCTGATAGATTTCGAATGGATCCTGGTCTTATTTTTTTTTCTTAAATTTCTTAGAATCTGTTGACGCGGGTGATGTTGATCTATACTTATCGTTGATAGAATGTTTTCCCCTCTATCTGCTTGTAATTTGAGCATTTAATTTATTTTTATAGGGTGTTGTAGACGGATGATATCTGATCCAGTCTTTGTGCAATTATTTTGTGCAAACATGTGATTTTAGATGTATATATTGGTTTCTTGTACTTTCTTCTTTGTATTTACTTCTTATGTATGGTTGATTTGCCACAATCCCATGTTTTCAGGTTCTGATGAAGTCGTTGTGTTAATTCTCTCAAATTTCTTTGAATTCAGTGATGTTTTGACTTGTTCATGTGTCATCGTCGCCGTTCTTATGTTTTTGCCCTCTATTCGCTTGCGATTATGGCATGTAATCCAGTTTTTTAGGGTTTTATAAACGGTTCTTTTCAAAATGGATTCAATGGATTAACACCCCGATTTGGTTTTGCTCAAACTTAGATGCAAGATGTATCCCGATTTGGGAGAGGAGACCTTCGCCACCAGCCGGACCATTGTCGCCGGAGTTGCTCCCGAGAAAGGGTTATTCTCTTCTCTCTTATCTCCTCTTTTTCTTCTTCCTAGTAAATTCATCCGAGCTCTGATCTTTTTCCCCCCTTTGTTTTCCTTTTTGGGCAGACACTTTGAGGCGGTCGTGGCCGGAGCAGAGAATGGTGGCTGCAAGTGCGGAGATAACTGCAACTGCAACCCCTGCAACTGCAAGTGAGAGCTCTGGAACCAGTGTATGCAGCTAGATCTTGACATGCGATAGATCATATTGTGTGCTTAAAGGTTCTGGTAATTATAAGTATGCATGTAATTATAAGCATCTCTGCTGTTAAATGCAGTGAAATTATCTTGTTTGTGTGCGTGTGTTGTGTTGTATGGTGTGTTTTGTTTGTTTGAATGTGAAGTGAGTTTTTAATCTATGGAAGTTGAAGTTTGTGGTGTTTGATCTACTGTTCCTTTTCGTAATATTAAGGGGCTGGATAACCAATTTAACTCGGATTATATTCAAATCTTGCTGGACGGAAAAATAAAATTATAACTTTGAAATTTGGATTCAGTTAATTCAATTTCTTCTTAGCATTTCTCTATTTTGTTTTCAATCCCAGATTTGTTAAATCATTGTGTTTAAATTTCTGCTTAAATCGATAGCATACAGCCCCTAGAAATGAACTATTTGTAGCAATTGGGCTTGAGCTCAATTAAATGGGCCGGGCTGGCTTGCGGGTTCTTTCATTTTTTTAAATAATTATAGAATAAATTCATATTATTTGGCAAAAAAATGTTTTTTTTTTTTAAATTGGGAATTTGTTTTAAAAGGTTTTTTATTAATGTTTTAAAAGCTTGATTGTTTTCGGCACGATAATTCATCGCTGCTGGATATACATATTATTTAAGAGGAAAAATGGAAATATGTTGTTCCTACAATTTGTTTTAAAAGTTATTTTTGAGACTATGATAATGTTTGTCAATACTAAAATAATATTGCGAAATTCTTTTGAATAATATGGATGTATAAGTACAGGATGAAAAATTGTGTATTGATGATGTTTATACATAAATTTGTATATATTAAAGGTATTGGGCGGGGTCAGATTTGGCTTGGGTTGGACTTATTGGGGCAGTCAAAACTGACGGGCAGGATTTGGCCTGGTTTCTATTTCAATTTTCATGGCCAAGCTCATCCATTATAGGTTGGTTTGTGGCGAACTCGCTGAGCCACCTGCTGAATGCCTAGTCCCACCTAAAGAGCACTACTGAAGGTGAAATATGAATGATGAAGAGATAATTACATACATAACATCGAAAATATAACTATTTATAAAATTAACACACATGATATTTATGTATTATCGAGTTGATGTATGTACGCGTGACACAATCAAATAATTGGGAATTTGATAAAAAAAAAATATTGGTTGGAGTTTTATCATGAATTTTGATATTTGAGCGAGAAAGTGAAAATGGATGAAAGTGGGTACTAGATTTGTAAATAGTGATGTTTTGGGTGCTATGTGTGTGATTGACCCGAAGTTGAAATGTTGTAAAACGGTGAACCAAGAGTCGTTCGTCCGACTATCTGAAATTGAGGTTGTCAGTTGGCATTTGGTGGTATTTGGGTCGACAAGACTCGACTCCATTAGCTTTCCTTTGTTGATTAGCTATTATGGTATGGTTTTCTATTATTATCTCTGGACGAGGAACTCATATTGACAAAGCAAAGCTAGACTATCGGACAAATGGGTGAATCACTGTATTTCTTTGGGCAACTCACTTTTTGACATGGTGATTCTCTATGATGCTCTTTGTGATTATATTATGGACAGTTCCTGACCTGGTGAGGATTCTCAAGTGCATATGTGAGATGGATGACGATGTTCTTTTTTTTTAGAGTCGAGGTGTGGCGAGAGAAATATCAATGCCTCTGCTTAGCTCAATTGGCCTTGGTCCTTGGTTTGGATTGTCTGCATTCAACCGCACTCTAATGCTAGTTAAGGGGGGAGGGTGGGCTCTGCATCTAGTCAAAAAAGGTCATTTCATACTTCGCTAGTGACCCATTTGGTCTATAGACCCTTTGGTATTTTATTAGTGAACCCTTTGTTCTTCCGCTTGTGAGTCATTTGGTTTTTTTACTAGTGGGCCTTTTAGTCGCTACTAGACCGCCCTCCTTAGCCTTACTTCCTAGCCTCCTGGTTCATTGGATCTCCTCGAGATTCATGCAAATATATTTTTGATGTATAAATTTGTTTTAAAATCCGTTGATTGTTAAGAACTATTTGTCATAAAGTGCAAATTATATTTTTTTAATTTTGAGAAAAGTGTCAAAATAATCCATCGTTATTTATATGAGGCAAAGTTTATGGAAGTGTCAAAATAGTCATCAATTATTTTAAAACTAAGCTCCAATAGTTCTCAATGTGGATTATTTCAACCCAAATTTAAAGAGTCAAGAGATTATTCTGACACTTCTATAAATTTTGTGACTAAAATGATCCCATGTAAAAGTTATCACTTTTTTTTTTAGATCTCTACTTAGAGATAATAGATATAAAAGATATTGAGATTTTTTTTGTTATTTTTGTTTATTATTATTATTATTATTTTTGAATCATAAGATGGGCACCTTGCTATAAGTTATAGGAAATATTATAGGTTTTATGCAAGAAATTTATGGTATATAAGTAAATTATACAATTTATCTCTTTTAAATTTAAAATAAGATATTATAATATATTTAAAAAAAATTAGAGTTTGAATAATATTAGTTGGATAATAACAATCAAATAAAGAAAATTGCGCAATAAAGATCAGATAATAATAAACAATGAATGATTTATGATCAACGAGCAAAGTTAATAGGACGATTATGATTATATGAAAACTGGACTAGAATTTTGTTAATCAAATAATATATAGAAGTGCTAGTAAATTTTATTTATTGAAAAAAACAAATAGAAAAAATCCATTGAATTAACATTCATAATGCTATTAAATTATAATAAATTATTATAAACTGTTAATTTAAATAAAATATAATTAAACAATTTCTATTTAAATAATATTTTATATATGATATAAAGCTGAACATTCAACAAGTTGTGTTGCATTCTCCACGGGAACTCGCTTCATCTGCAGCTCTGCGTTTTTTTCTCAGGAACGAAACCTAGAATTCCCCTCCGAAACCCTAACCCTATCGTTACCGAAATTCATCAAACATGCCGGCGACTGCTGGGCGTGTGCGTATGCCTGCGAACAACCGCGTCCACAGCAGCGCGGCTCTTCAGACCCACGGCATATGGCAAAGCGCCATCGGCTACGATCCATACGCTCCCACAAACAACAACGAAANGCCCGTTGTTCCAATTCTCATGGAAAAGGAAGGAGGTATCTTCATCTCTTAGGGAGAGCCAAGAAAGTAGTATAGCAACACACAAGATTTTCTCGTGGTAGAGTCACCACAGACCTACAATATTATCTTCAGTCGACCACTCCTGAACAGCTGTCAGGCGGTAACTTCAAGCTACCATGTAGCCGTAAAGTTCCCAGGCGATGGGGAAATAATAACAGTCCAGGAAAAATTGAAGAAGTCTAGAAACTGATATTAGCGAGCAGTTTCAAGTGTCGACCAAGAACTGCTCAATATCCAGATCCATAGTGAGGGCGATCTCGAGACCAGTGAGGTCGTCCTCTAGATACCAATATCCGATGAAGAACCCGATAAAGTTTTTTTGATTAGTGAACATTTTGCGCAGAATTTGAGAACCAACTGCATAGATGTTTTGGGAGAACTAAGAAGTGTTTTCCTGAACCACAACAGAAATGCCCAATGTTTTGATCGATGCAATGTGTCGTCGACTGAACATTAGCCCCTACTCTCGTTCGGTCCAACAAAAGATCCGATCGGTCTCCAGATCTTTGTCTAAACCAATTGCAGCGGAAGTGCATAATTTGTTTGACATTGGTTACATGTGTGAAATCCAGTACCAAACTTGGCTCTTGAACATCATCATGGTCAAGAAAGCGAATGGTAAGTGGCAGATGTACGTCGACTTCACTTACCTTAAAGCTACTTGCCCGAAGGACACCTACCCCCTTCCAAAGATTGATGCTTTGGTGGACACAACCGTATGATAGCCAGTAATGAATTTCTTCTACGTTAACTCTAGCTACCACCAGATAAAGACGCTTCCAGCCAATACAAAGAAAATGACATTCATTACTGCATAAGACATTTTTTTTTTGTTTTAATGTAATGTTCTTTGGACTTAAGAACATTGGAAGATCTATCAACACCTCATGGATGTATTTTTTTTCTAATAAAAAATAAAAGAATGTTGAGGTGTATCTCAACGATATCTTAGTTAAAAGCAAGTCAATCGAACAACACCTGGAAGACCTAATCTATTGAAACATGAATCAAATCATTACGGCTGTGTTTGTGACAATTGTGTGGTGGCGGTGCGTTACTTCATTGTTTTGTTAGGCGTTTGGAAAAATTATGTTTTGTATGTTTCTTCAAAAAGTTATGATGAGAATCTGTGTTTGCAATCTAACATAATTGTGCTGCCTACTAGAAAATTACTGTTTTGACCTTTTAAAAATAAAATAAATTTATAATAACAATTTCAATTTTTTTAATATTATTTTTTTCTATAACAATTTCACAAATGTTTTTTTTTTTTTCAAAACAGTCATAATTGTCTCAAACAAACACTACAATCGTCAAAGCTAAATAACAAAGTCTCTAAACAATTTTTTAGAAGTAAAATTTATTAAAAATAAATTACGGAAGGTTATATTTCAATTTTTTTTTTATTTTAAGAATATTAAAAATGATAAAATTTGTTAAAAAAAGAAAAAAACGAGATACTTGTTAGAATAAAACTAAACCATACGACACGCAAAAAAAAAATTGCGTGTGATCGTAATAATATCTCGACCAACCAATTTGCATCACACGGCTTAAAGGGAAGAGAAACACATGGACAAAGAACACAAACTATAGTGGGCCGTTCACGGGCTGCAGCCCATCCCATAAGTAAAATAAACCAAACTCATGAGATGATGACACCTGTACGGTAGATTATAAAGATGTCACCGTCATTTTGCCCTATAAATTGAGCTCTCGCCTGCAACTCGAAACCAGTCAGTTGAATCCAAAAATAGCATTTTAAATCTTTTTATTTGCGTTCATTTTTTAAATTTAAGGAAAAATGTCTTGCTGCGGAGGAAACTGTGGGTGCGGAGCTGCTTGCAAATGCGGCTCTGGCTGCTCTGGGTAATCTTCTGCTCGAACTGAATGTCTGTATTTTTTTTTTTTAATTCCTTTCTGATGTTGTGAACGTGAAAACCTAATCTGGTAGATTTCGAATGGATCCTGGTCTTATTTTTTTTTCTTAAATTTCTTAGAATCTGTTGACGCGGGTGATGTTGATCTATCCTTATCGCTGATAGAATGTTTTCCCCTCTATCTGCTCGTAATTTGAGCATTTAATTTAATTTTATAGGGTGTTATAGACGGATGATATCTGATCCAGTCTTTGTGCAATTTTGTGTGAACATGTGATTTTAGATGTATATATTGTTTTCTTGTACTTTCTTCTTTGTATTTACTTCTTATGTATGGTTGATTTGCCACAATCCCATGTTTTCAGGTTCTGATGAAGTCGTTGTGTTAATTCTCTCAAATTTCTTTGAATTCAGTGATGTTTTGACTTGTTCATGTGTCATCGTCGCCGTTCTTATGTTTTTGCCCTCTATTCGCTTGCGATTATGGCATGTAATCCAGTTTTTTAGGGTTTTATAAACGGTTCTTTTCAAAATGGATTCCATGGATTAACACCCTGATTTGGTTTTGCTCAAACTTAGATGCAAGATGTATCCTGATTTGGGAGAGGAGACCTTCGCCACCAGCCGGACCATTGTCGCCGGAGTTGCTCCTGAGAAAGGGTTTTTCTCTTCTCTCTTATCTCCTCTTTTTCTTCTTCCTATTAAATTCATCCGAGCTCTGATCTTTTTCCTTTCTTTGTTTTCCTTTTTGGGCAGACACTTTGAGGCGGTGGTGGCCGGAGCAGAGAATGGTGGCTGCAAGTGCGGCGATAACTGCAACTGCAACCCCTGCAACTGCAAGTGAGAGCTCTGGAACGAGTGTATGCAGCTAGATCTTGATATGCGATAGATCTTATTGTGTGCTTAAAGGTGTGCATGTACTTATAAGCATTTCTGCTGTTAAATGCAGTGAAATTATCTTGTTTGTGTGCGTGTGCGTGTGTTGTGTTGTGTTGTATGGTGTGTTTTGTTTGTTTGAATGTGAAGTGAGTTTTTAATCTATGGAATTTGAAGTTTGTGGTGTTTGATCTATTGTTCCTTTTCGTAATATTAAGGGGCGGGGTAACCAATTTAACTCAGATTATATTCAAATCTTGCTGGACGGAAAAATAAAATTATAACTTTAAATTTTTGATTCAGTTAATTCAATTTATCCTTAGCATTTCTCTATTTTGTTTTCAATCCCAGATTTGTTAAATCATTGTGTTTAAACTTCTGCTTAAATCGATAGCATACATCACCTAGAAATGAATTATTTGTAGCAATTGGGCTTGAGCTCAATTAAATGGGTCAGGCTGGCTTGCGGGTTTTTAATTTCTTTTTAAATAATTATAGAATAAATGCATATTATTTGGCATAAAAATGTTTTTTTTTTTACTTGGGAATTTGTTTTAAAAGGTCTTTTTTTATTTTTAGAATAAATTTTATGTATCAAGCTTGATTGTTTTCGGCACGATAATTCATCGCTACAGGATATACATATTATTTAAGAGGAAAAATGCAAATATTTTGTTCCTGCAATTTGTTTTAAAAGTTATTTTTGACATTATGATGATGTTTGTCTATCATAAAATAATATTGCGAAATTCTTTTGAAAAATATGGATGTATAAGTACAGGATGAAAAATATTGTATTGATGATGTTTGTTCATAAATTTGTATATATTAAAGGTATTGGGCGGGGTCAGATTTGGTTTGGGTTGGACTTATTCGGGTTTAAGTTAGTCAAAACTGACGGGCAGGATTTGGCCTGGTTTCTATTTCAATTTTCATGGCCAAGCTCATCCATTATAAGTTGGTTTGTGGGGAACTTGCCGAGCCACCTGCTGAATGCCTAGTCCCACCTAAAAAGCACTACTGAAGGTGAAATATGAATGATGAAGATATAATTACATACATAACATCGAAAACATAACTATTTATAAAATTAACACACATGATATTTATCTATTATCGGGTTGATGTATTTACGCGTGATATAATCAAATCATTGAAAATTTGATTAAAATGAATAAAAAAAAAAATATGGGTTGGAGTTTTATCATGAATTTTGATATTGGAGTGAGAAAGTGAAAATAGATGAAAGTGGGTACTAGATTTGCAAATAATGATGTTTTGGGTGCTATGTGTGTGATTGGCCCAAATTTGAAATGTAGTAAAATGGTGAACCAAGAGTCGTTCGTCTGACTGTGTGAAATTCAGGTTGTCAGTTGGCATTTGGGGGTCTTTGGATCGACAAGACTTAACTCCATTAGCTTTCCTTTGTTAATTAGCTATTATGGTATGGTTTTCTATTGTTATCTATGGACGAGGTACTCATATTGACAAAGTAAGGCTAGACTATCAGACAAATGGATGAATCACTGGGTGATTCTCTGTGATGTTCTTTGTGATTATATTATGGACAGTTCCTGACCTATGGTGAGGATTCTCAAGTGCATATGTGAGTTGGATGACGATGTTGTTCTTTTTTTTGGAGTCGAGGTGTGGCGAGAGAAATATCAATGCCTCTACTTAGCTCAATTGGCCTTGGTCCTTGGTTTGGATTGTCTGCATTCGACCTGCATTCAACCGCACTCTAACGCCGGTTAACGGGGAGGGTGGGCGCTGCATCTAGTCAAAAAAGGTCATTTCATATTTCGCTAGTGTCTCATTTGGTCTATAGACCCCTTGGTACTTTACTAGTGAGCTCTTTGTTCTTCCGCTTGTGAGTCATTTGGTTTTTTTGCTAGTGGGCCTTTTAGTCGCGACTAGTCGGCCCTCTTTAGCCTTACTTCCTAGCCTTCTGGTTCATTGGATCTCCTCGAGATTCATGCAAACACATTTCTGATGTATAAATTTGTTTTAAAATCTGTTGATTGTTAAGAACTATTGGTCATAAAGTGCAAATTTTATTTTTTTATTTTGAGAAAAGTGTCAAAATAGTCCATGGTTATTTATATGAGGCAGAGTTTATGAAAATGCCAAGATAGTCATCAATGATTTTAAAATTAAGCTCCAATAGTTCTCAATGTGGATTATTTCAATTCAATTTTTAAAGAGTGAAGAGATTATTCTGACACTTCTATAAATTTTGTGACTAAAATGATCCCACATAAAAGTCGATGACTATTTTATCACTTTACCTTTTTTAGATCTCTACTTAGAGATAATAGATATAGAAGATATTGGGATTTTTTTTGTTATTTTTGTTTATTATTATTATTATTATTATTATTTGAATCATAAGATGGGCACCTTTGCTATAAGTTATAGGAAATATTATAGGTTTTATGCAAGAAATTTATGGTATATAAGTAAATTATACAATTTATCTCTTTTAAATTAAAAATAAGATATTATAATACATTAAAAAAATTAAAATTTGAATAATATTAGTTGGATAATAACAATCAAATAAAAAAAATTGAGCAATAAAGATCAGATAATAATAAACAATGAATGATTTATGATCAACGAGCAAAGTTAATAGGACGATTATGATTATATGAAATTTGTTAATCAAATAATATATAGATGTGCTAGTAAATTTTATTTATTGAAATAAACAAATAAAAAAATCCATTTAATTAACATTAATAATGCTATTAAATTATAATAAATTATTATAAACTGTTAAATTAAATAAAATATAATTAAACAATTTCTATTTAAATAATACTTTAAATATGACACAAAGCTGAACATTCAACAAGTTGTGTTCAATTCTCACCGGGAACTCGCTTCATCTGCAGCTCTGCGTTTTTTTCTCAGGAACGAAACCTAGAATTCGCCTCCGAAACCCTAGCCCTATCCTTACCGAAATTCATCAAACATGCCGGCGACGGCTGGGCGTGTGCGTATGCCTGCGAACAACCGCGTTCACAGCAGCGCGGCTCTTCAGACCCACGGCATCTGGCAAAGCGCCATCGGCTACGATCCATACGCTCCCACAAACAACAACGAAAAGGATGCGAAGCCCTCTGCCAATCGATCCTCCCTCGGAGACGGCGAGGATGGAGGGGAGAACGCTTACGCGAGCTTCCAAGGTTTGCTCGCCCTTGCGCGGATTACGGGAACCAACGCCGACGATACCCGTGGCGCCTGCAAGAAGTGTGGCAGGGTCGGCCATCTTACTTTTCAGTGTCGGAACTTCCTTAGCCTCAAGCAGGGGAGGGAGAAGGATGAGGCGGCGGCTGATGAAGCCGCGGCTTTATTCAATGAATTGAAGAAGGGGAGCGGGAGGAAGGAAGAAGAGAGTGAAGAGGAGGAGGAGGAGGAGGAGGATGAGAGTTCTGATTCAGATTTGGATCCGGAGATTGAGAAGTTAATCGCTGCTAAATACGGAAAGAAAGGTAAGAAGGAATCTGAGAGGAGGGGGATGTCAAAGACGAGGAGTGGCAAAAGATCAAGATTTAGTGATGATGAAGAAGAAGAGGAGGAGGAGGATGGGAGGAGAAAGGAGAAGAGAAGAAGGAAGGAAGAGAGGAGGTATGAGAGTTCTGACGATGAGGATGAGAAGCGGGCCAGGCGTAGGAAGAGTAAAAAGGAGGGCAAGCGGCGGAGGAGCCACAAGAGGAGGCATGTTTCTGATGACGATTCATATGATGAGTCTAATGGTCGTCATCACCGCAAACGGCGCAATAAGAGGACGGTTGGTCTTTCTAGTGATTCTGATGGTACGGCTGCTGCTAAACATCACAGGCGAAGAAGAGAGAAGAGAAGAGACCGGAGGAGAGCTTCTCGTAGTTCAGATACTAGTGGTTCTGTGTCTGATGTGGATGATATGGAAAAGAAGAGCTTTGAGAGGAGGAGCCGTAGGGATAGGAGAGATTAACTCCTCTCACAAATATGGTTTGATTGCTTTTCTGTTGAGGCATTGGTACTCATTGTATGGTTGTGATTTATTATGCACCTTTTTAGTTTGATTTAACGGGAAAACTGATACAACATTTGGTAGATATGCATCTGAGTGCTTTTCATGGTGGTATATGTATTTGTAGTTGTATCTGAAATGGTGAATGATTTTCTTGCCGGGTGACTTTGTTTATCATTGGCCTTCTTTGTGTTAGTGCCTCTTTCTATTTAAGCAATAAAGTTGTAGTTTCTTCAGTTTTATAGCCCTCTTTCATCTTTATTCTTTTTGCAACATGATTTATGGTTTCATCAAAATAGACAAAAATGATATATTTTGATATATATTTTTTTATAGATTTAATGGTGAGAATGCTTGGGTGGTTCTCTAGCTCTTTGCTGATTATTTTAAAGCCCTCCATATTATAATAGATCAGTTTTGTTTTTTTTCCTTTCTAAATCTTGCACATTTTAATGCAATAGATTTTGAAATGACTTTACAAAGTTCTTGTTAATTATTGTCGCACAATAACGATGCCAAGATTTGTGTTTCAGAACACGCATGCAACAGTGCAAGACAAAACAACATTACTTCCAGATCTTAGTTATTGGATTGCTTCAAATTTTTTGAAGGCCATTACGTCAAATCCACGAACTCATCTCATATTTTGAAATGCCAAACAAGTTCTGATAGTTTAGCTTAATTTGCACCGAACTCGAATCCTAAAGCCATAAATTGTTTTTGATTTTCAATATCAAAGATCTTAAAGCTTACAAGTCTTATATATTCATCAATTTTCTTCAGGGGAATAATGGTCCGACACAACTTTTAGAGATGATGTCTCGCTTCTCATTCATCTTATCAACTGAAGTATCATAATACTTTTTATATTAGGGTACTTTTGTCCAAGATGAATCTTGGAGATGAAATCTCTTCAACATGTATTGTACCTCAAAAGTATTAAATCATGTTTCACCCACCTTTATAGAAGGCACATTACTCTTGTTCCCTCTCTTCCCCAATAATGCAAGGGCTCCATTTTGAGCCCTTGCTTTTCATTTCATGGAGGAAGTTATATTGAATTAGTTAAGCTATTTTCACCTTCAAGCTCAATCATTGACCCAAAAGATTAAGGAATTTTGAAAATTCATTGACTTGAGTAGCAAAGGGACTTCACGAGGACAAAATCACCTGGTTGGCTTGATAAATTTATATTTTTCTAATTTTTTTGGAAAAGTATTCGGCTTGAGATGACCCATCAATCTAACTTCCACTAACATATAAGTATCATTTTCATCTTACTACATTTTGACATTGCTGATTAGTGTAGGCCAAACCATTTTATATGCTATTTTATGCCAGGAGCTATTACATCGTTTGGGGATATATAGAAGTTGATCCTCTCCTTGACAGGTCTTGACATTTCATGTTTCAATAATATTAAACATCATAGAAGTGATAGAACTATTCAACAGTATGTGTTTTGGGCAACCAATATTCTCACCTTTAATTTGGGCATAAAATGGTCTTTTGACAGTTTTTGGTATAATGTTGGCATTGACTAACTTCAAGTTGAGAATGGTGGCATTTGCTCTGGCCTACCACATCATTGACCTTTGTATGGCATCACAATATGAATTTATAAAACATAAATGCCTACTCCTCAGCTCGCATCATTGCTTTTGCCTCCTTATGCATCTTTGTTGCTCTCTCCATAGTTAGTGTTGTTTCCTTCTTCTCTTTACACAACTTCAATGATTGCTTCTTAATTCCACACAGCTTTAATGACTGCTCGCAGTTGTCATTGTCACATGCACCGCTTTACTAAACTTCAATGTCAACTTCTTAAATGAATTTACTTTGCCTCGTTGCAAGCACCTCTACAAAGTTTGCTAGAGACTTAACTAAGATTGGGACTTGCATCTTCATGCACCTCCATGTCTAGTTTCTTAGTTGTCTTCATTGCTCAGATATGGCCCTCTCTAGAAGTTCCAAATACATATTCCCAAGCTCAAGGAAGGGGCATGAATAGGCAAGGGTTGTCTTTCCAAAAGTTTCTATAGCAATTCTCGATGGGTGAACATCATAAGCCACCTGATGTTGAACAATGAGGGACAACATTTTTCCTATAAGCATGATAACATAACTCCAACCATCTGAACTTTATAATGTCTTAAAAAGCTATAAATGAAGCTCCATATTCCCTAAAGATGTGCATTTTTTGTAAAGGCAAATAACAAGCTTGACTTTTTTAAAATTTCATTACTTAAGCTAGACATGTCGCCCCCACTTCTACATATGGCTATGGTGCCATATCCTTATTAAGTAGAGACCTATGCTTACTTGTTAATCTTCATTTCATAGATTGGTTGAATATCTCACCTCTTTTGCAACTTCTTTTGTCAAATTGTTTGAACTCAACAAATAACTCAGCTGACTACTCCTTAATTCGTGGTGCCGCTTACCTTATTGCTCTTGATTTTGTGTATTCAGTAAGGCGCTTTCACTTTTAAGAAATTTTTAATCCCAAGATTGTTTGGTGGGCGATCATGTATAATGCCATCGCCATAAAGGAATATTAAGAACATGAAGATTGATTCATTTGTTTTTTATTTTAAAAGTTTAGATTGCACCATTAGTTCATGAACCATTTCTGAATGTTAGCTTCGAGGGATATCCACTTCAATGTCTAGGAACTGTTTGTAGTAAAAAGGAATCTCAAATGAAGTTTTCGAGAATTTTTAAGGATCCGTATTCATTCTCATCTTTGAAGTACCAACACGAATACGATGATACAATACTGCATGGGCACATTATAAATGTAGGACACAATATGCTATGGACACACTATATTTTATAAATTATTGATATGAAATATTTAATTTCTTTTATTCTCTATCCAATCATTAATTATAGTTTTATAATAAAAATTGTTTGCTATTTAATAACATTGCCTATAAATGATTAAATGAATATATAGTCTATATATTGTAGTCATTAATAATATGCATATATATATATATATATATATATATATATATATATATATATATATATATATATATATATATATATATATATATATATATATATATA
>JXCR01006260.1:37927-96174 GCA_002079205.1 Phalaenopsis hybrid cultivar
AACGTTGACCATCTGATGGTCTGATTAGGAGAGTAGATGTTTTAGATTTGACTTGTGTTAAGAAAGGCAGAGGTAGACCTAGGAAGACTTGGGCTTATTGTATTAAAAATGATCTTAATTTACTAGAACTAAATGAAAAATATGACACTAAATAGGACACAATGGAGAAAAAGGATTCATGTAGTTGACTCCACGTAGTGGGATTAAGGCTTTGTTGTTGTTGTTGTTGTTATTGTATTGATTTTTGTTCTTGCGTTTCTTCATTTAAAAGATATTGCCAAACGATTATGACGTTTTATCTGATTTTGCATAGATGATGTTATTCTTGTCCTTGATTTTTGTTAGGCTTTTATTTATCTCAAGATGAATTGAATTATATTACAAATGCACTCATTTAAGTATGAAGTCTTGGTTTTGTACGAAAATCTTGAACTTTAGAGTTCTTTATATGAAAATGAAATAAAAAATTAAAAATTCATTGGTTCTGATCTAATTGTAATGATTTTATTAATGTTTGTCATGGGTTATAAATGGTACTCTTCCTTTTAATTAGGGACTTCGTTGGTATAAAGGTATTAGACATGCATCATCTAGAATGTATTTGGTGGCGGATGCTGGAGGATCCCAAGGCATATAAGTTTATAAAATGACGGTGTTATAAAATGTTTCATTATTCTTCTTTTGAGTGGAGTGAAGAGAATAAAAAGCCCTGTATTTTTTTGGCTGAGGATGATATGCATCGGCTTTATTAGCAATTGTGTGTATCTATTGTGTCAATGGTAGGCAATGAAATTGATGGACATCAGTATTGGTGCTGACTACTTTAATCTTCCTTAGAAATGATGACATACATTGACTCTATAAATGATGATCTATGATGAAGTTGACAAGTGTTTGTAGTTAGAAAATTGTAGTTGTTTAGTGTTTGCAGTTAGAAAATTGTACTCTGTCAACATTGATTTAAGTGACCGTATATAAGCAATGGCAGCCGGGTTATTATAGATGGGCGGTGATAATGGTTGGGTGGTTGTAATTGGACGATGGAGTTTGTGCGAATGTTGACAAGAAATGATGTTCAATTGGTCATAAATGGTTTACTATGGTCGGGTGATGGTGATTGAAAGACCATACTCGAAAGATGGAGATTGGTGATTGTAGATGGGCGACATTCGTTGAATGATGGTGGTCGAGTGGTTGTAGTTATGTGTGGTTGTCGTTCGGCGACTTTGGTTGCTGCATTGTAGTCTTATGATTGTAGACAGACATTGATGTTTGAATGATTGTAATCTGTTGATATAGGTTGGACGAATATAGATAAGTGCTAGTGGTTGGACAAACGCAGTAAGTTGAAGTGGACGGTGATCACAATCAGGCGATTGTTGATGTGCACTAGTGGTCAGGAAGCTTTAGTTATCACATGGTGCTTGAAAAATTGTAGTGGGTGGTGATGGTTGGATGAATATAGTGAAACAATTGTAGTCGAGTGGTGGTGATTTGACTATCTTAAAGGGTGATAGTGGTCATGCTTACTTAGTTGAGTGGTGCTGATCGAAGGAAAGGGGTTGGGCGGTGGTCGATTGGTTGATCAAGTGATTGTAGACATGCAATTGTAGTCAGCCAATGGAAGGTGTGCGACCGTAGATGGGCATTAATTTTTGGGTGATTGTGGTCTTGAGGTGGTAGTTGGGAGATGAATGGTTGAGCGACAGATGTTTGGGCAATTGTCATCTAGTGATGGAATTTGAACAATTTTATTGAGACAACAATAGTTGGTCAGCCATTGTTGGGGCGTGCTGGTCAAGTGATCGTTGGCAAACGGTGGCCAATCAACCATAGATTGGGGTAAATGGTCAGGTCATCTTAGTTAAGAGACAGATCTAGTGATTGTAGATGGGTGACTGTGGATGGGCAATGATTGTTGGGTGACTTTGGATGGGCAATGATTGTTGGGTGACTTTGATGGGGCAGCGATGGTCGACTGCTGAAGGATATGGTGGCGATAGGTCGGTAATGGCTGTTTGGCAGCTTGTAGACCAGTGACAAAGTTCAATTAGGGCTCAAGAATTCTCCAAATCTTTGAGCTATCCGCAATTTTCGGACATCTAATTTTTTGTTATCTGAAAGGGCGATTACTCCTTGTATGTCAATGTGGACATCCTCTAGGGACCCTAAACCAATTCTCCTCAATCATAATTTTAGGTTCAGTAGAAGTTCACATGTTGATCGAAGCAAAGTTGCCAGAAAATGTTGCTCCAAATTCTCAAGATTGTTTGAAATCAGTTGTAAAAACTTCATCGAGCTTTGGAAGTGCTAACATTTAGTTTGGAACATCGAAAGCGGATCCCGAGGACCCAAAAACTGTCAGAAAAACCTATCCTGTTGAATTTGGGCTCTTAATGCAAGTCGTTGCCCAACCATGTAGGCGTGCACCCAACTGCATGAGAAAATTGTTTTCGTACAGATAACTTAGGAAACTCCTTTTGTTTTAATTCTCCAAAATAAAGAAAAATCCAAATTAGTTCCAAAAATTTTCAAAAACATTAAGAAAAAAGGGATAAATATATTTTTCTTCCACAGGTTTTGGATTCGCTAGCTTCGAAGGACAAAAAAAAACAAAAAAAAACCAAAAAAACAAACTATCCAGTGAGAGTTCATTAGTTAGAGGCGGTTAAAACTCAATACTTTTACAGAAAAGTCTCCGGTCTTCCCTTCAATAACACATGGATGACCCCCTTGGGCGGATCAGATGTGCAGGTGAAGCTTTTGCTTGCGCAATTAGGCTTTGATTTTCACAATTACATTTTCTATATGGTTTATTTGGGGCAATTTTACATGGCTATATTTGGTTATGACTGGTTTTTCCAAAATCACACTTGGTGTTGAGTTTTTTTTTTATTATCATAATATATGTTATAAGAAAGTTGCCTCTTTTTTATAGAAGAAGATAAGTTTGTAATAATCACAATAATTTTAAAATTTTATTTTTATCTCGACAGTTTTAAAAGATTTGTCACCCCAAAAAGACTCTTAGTTTTTCACTATTGAGATTGTAGCCAGCCTCATTCCTGCCTGCTGCGTGTCTTTGTATAGAGTCCAAGTTTAGGCTTATAAATCTGGGAAGAATTGCATGAATGCCAGTCAATTCCTATGTATTTACATATCTAATAACTAAGCTTCAATTTTTACACACTGCCACCTTTTCTTTGCTTGAAAAAGTGTATTTCACTTTTTAGAAGTTAAATGGCGGTATTTTTTAAGTGATGAAAATTTTGGGTGGTATGAATATAAAATTTAAGTTTAGGCGTTAGACATGTAAATACATAAGAATTGGGAAAAAAAATTTATTATTCTCATAACAAATTTATTTTTATCACTACAATTTCACGGTTATGCCTTTTTTGAGACTGTGGCGGAGCTCTGTTTCGTTGCAGAGAACTCCGGCAAAATGAGCTTCCCCTTTTTGAAAAATCAACATCCCCGCAAGCTGCATCAACCACAACGACATTTCTTCGCCAATTCAGAATGACAGATCTCCACAGCCTCGGCCATGCATTCTGCTGTTTGGAAAATGAAATGTCCAAAATAGTCTCCCTCTTTGGTATTTTGGCTTCGTCGCCATCTCATCCTTCTCAATCCTCTAATCTTCTTCTCTCCTGGTCACTCTCTTTTTCACTACTATTCTCTATAGGTCACTCTCCTTCTCTGCAGGTGAGAGATGTATCAGTTAAATTTTAATGGCTTCTTCTTGAGAAATGTAGGGGAATCTTACTTTAGGTGGGGCTCGATTTAAATGAACTAGTATTGGTCTGGTACTATGACTGTTTTTCATATCCTTTTGGGATTTTGATGTTTCTCATTTCTCGAGCTTATGATTACAACTGGTGGTGTTTCCATACGCACTGTGGGGGTAATTATTGATTCTGGTTTTGGAATGCTTTTGCTTGACTGTAATTTGTAGAGTTTATTGCTTTCACGCTATGTAATTCATGTTGTGGTGCCTGCTGAGTATATTGCTTGTGGATTTCAACCGCTCTTTAGGTTTGAATTTGGTTGGTTTTTAATTGCAGTTTTTTATAGGCGGTATTCACAATTTTGTACATAATTTGGATATGTGCAGGCAATCCAGTCTTCTCTTCTTTCTGTATGTGGGGTTGTGGCCTGCATATCTTTGTTGGCTTTTTATCGTGGCCGTTCTTGGGCTTGCTCTAATTACTAATTTTGGAATTGAAAACTTAATTATATATTTGAAAAACCATTCTTTCTGTGAATGTTGGTAGCTAATTTTAGTTGTTCATTCTTTAGGAAGGTGTTGGTTATCATAGGTCATGCTAACCGGCTTTTTCATTTTATGCTGAATTGGATGGATTTTGCATCAGGCAGTCGATTGATTGTAAACATATGCATGAAATGGTTAATTGAATGAAGCTTATATAAGCTTACTAATACCATCAGTTTTCATTGCCAGTTACACATTCTAACCAAAATAATTGCAACAAGCGTTCATTTGCTAGTCCCGGAACATTTTTCATTTCTTCATATAAAAGTAATAAATTACAAAATCTATTTTCTCAGGCGAAAGGAGTTTAAGAACAGTTGTAAGAAGAGTAAAATTGAAATCCTTGAATTGAAGAAGAGGAATTCATGAGACAGGCAGCCACCGCCACAAAAGGTCACATTCTCAGACGGTGGCCACCGTCAATATCATGCACCATCACTGTTGGCCACGGGTAGCTTCACCATCACCGATCGTTGGGCACTGCCGCAGCTGATATCAGCTGCCGTTGGGCACCAATGTCGTCACCCTCCGCGGCTTACCGCTAACGCTGGCCACCACTGCTATAGCGGACCACCATTGCCATTGCCAGCACACATTATTTTGAAATACATTATTTCATTTTACTTCAAAAAAATATAAATTATTCATTTATTTTAAATCAAATCAAACAGCTCTCTATAAAATAAGAAATATTATGTCTGTCATTCACACATATGGACGACCAACGACCGGGCGACACCTCGACATACATACTTAGGTGGCGCCCCGTCATGGCAGTCGACGGTTGCGGACGATGAGGCTCAATATTTTCTCTTATAAAAAGGACTTAATATTTATGAGAGAATTATGAGAAATGCAGAATTTGTAACCTAAAGTTTTTTTTTTTATCTGGTGCTAGTGAAATCTCACTTCCTGTGGATGTAATTGAATCAGCTCAACAATGAATGACATAAATTATTTGTCTTTGATTGTTATGTAAATTTCTTAAACACTTGATAATAATGATATTTTTTAAAATATGTAACTGATTTATACAAACGAGATTTATATTTTAAAATAAATTTAAATGGGGAGCTTGTGCACGTCGCCCAATTCGAAGCAATTCTTAGGATTTGTGTGTGGATATTGCAATTGCCACGTTGACGACGGACTTGGCAGGAACCTTCATTGTCGTTGACCACAATATTGGCTCTTATGACTGAAAAATAAATTTAATTTAATCTAATTATTATTTTTTATTATCTTATATATTGAAATACTTTTTAAGTGCATTACAATACAATGCTACAAGAATTTCATGACAGTTGTATGTACATATTCTAAATTGGGATAATTTTAACCCTTACTTAAGAAATACAATGATTAATTAGACCTTTACATAAACTCTAGACTAAAATGACTGCATGTAAATATAAAAATAATTGTGGACTATTTTGAAATTTTACTTGGTAGCATATAGAACATGAGCCCTGCAATTTTCTGAGACAGCAGCTAGTTTTAATTTGAGGTTTCGGTCACCTAACACTTGAAACCAGCCTTTTTTAATTAGCAAGACCTCAATTATTGACAAAAATTATCTAAGAAAAAAAAATTTTTCATTTTTATACTTATACATTATTTTCTTATAAAGTTTTTTTTTCTTAAATTAAAAATCATAATACAGTATATTATATTAGTCGCATATTATAAAAAAAATTAGCTAATTTTTTGGCTTTTAGATCCATTTTTGAATTTTTATGTTTCAGATGAGTAGTTTTTAATTTGATTGTTTTGTTATGAAAAATTTCAGTTTTCTAACATTTTATAAATAAATTTTAAAATACCATTGAAATAATTGTTCAAAATTAATAGTTTAAAAATATTTTCTACGAATATTTTTCGAACATAAATTTAAGATGAAAGATGGTGTAGCAGTGGGAATAATAATTGGGAAGAGTTGTTAAAGGGAGATTCCAATGATAATAAAACAGTTTTATTAACTGAAAAAAATTTGCAGCTAGTGTCATAACATGATACTCTACACCATTGCCAGTCTTGCCATCGCCACCGCCGCCATCATCATCAACACCACCACCGGATGCCATCATCACCACCAATGGATGCCAGCATCAATCACATTTTACGTTCAGTTTATTTTTCAATAAACCTAATATAAAAACATGAACTCCTACATTGATTTTACATCAAATTAAAGAACTTTAAAATGTTTCAGATACATTTTATTACAGTTTCACTGCATTTCTTACACCTTCTTTTTTTATTATCATCAAATCAATCAACCCCCAAGTTATTACACTTAGCGTGCCCAAATTAAAAAAAAAGGTTGTTTACATAACACTTACAACAGCTTTAATTACATATTTCACACCCTAAAACTTCATCTTTCAAAAAAAGGATCTTCAGAGATAATCTCTACTCTTAATAGAACAACAGCAATCGAAACGGTCGAACATCAATCTCATAAAAATTCAAACTTTAAGCTAAAGATGAAACTTTTTTTGTTGCCAAATCAGTTAACCACAGCCAACGTCGGCGAGTCCCCGAGACTCTTCTGGTTCGGCGCGGCGAGCAGAGCTGTAAAATCTAGAAAATCATTCAACGCGGCAACAGACTCAACCAGCGCCCGTAGATCATCGGCGCGTCTGAATCCAGCGCCTCCACGCCGCCGCACCGCGTAAAGGTAGAAGGTAAGACAACCTTTTCTGAACTTGAATCGCGCCATCTCGCAGCCGGTTAGCTCTCGCAGAAAGCGGCGGTTGACGTCGCCGAGGGTGATGAGTGGAGTCCATGAGCGGCTGACGGCGGAGCAGAGAGATTCGGATTCGAAGATAAAAAACAGAGCTTTGGAACGGCGAGTGCCGAGGCCGAGAGTAATGGTACGGTAAGCTTCGTGAGCGAGGATGGTGAAGGTTGTTGGGAGGTAAGCGATGGTGGAAGGGAAGGGGGAGGCAGGGGAAGGATAGTTGAGGAGGTGGAGGAGTTCCGGCGAGGTAGCGCGGCGGACAGTAAAGGATTTGGTGATGAATTGGCCGCCAAAACGGAGGCCTTTCACGGCGGAGCTGGACTTAAAGGCGGCGTCCTTTTGGCTTGGAGTTGCTCTTTCTTCCATGGCGGAAGAAGGAAAGTTGATGGTTTGGTTTGGGGAGTGCTACTTTTCAATGAAGAAGAAGTGTAGCTTAATAAGTTGCTTAGTTTGAATTTTTTAAGATGAGTGATTGAAGGATAATAAATTGATTTAAAAATTAATATAATATAACATGTTTTTATTATAAATATATGAGTCGTTTGAATATGATGTTAATTAGTTATTTTGAAGTTAAAAAATGTTATAGAAGTTGCTGGGGTGATTAATTTTAATTTCAAATTTAAAAGGGTTAGGCAGATGTTTTATTCTTATGGTTTTGGCAATGCATCTATCTACGTGCACTACAGCACTAGCCTATTTTGTCATCTTTGTTTTGGTTGAGTTGGGATCACTAAATGATTCAAGAGAATGTTGTTATTATTATTATTATTATTATTGAAAAAAATTATAACAATTTTATTTGAACTCAAATGAATATCTCAATAGATGAAAAAATAAAACTATTAATAAATTTTTATTTTATTTATTTAACTATTACTCAAATTTAGTTTGCTTCAAGATAAATTTTTTCAGTACATCTAGATATCCACATATAATAATGATTTCTAAGAAAAAAAGACCCCTCTTATATGCACAATCTTACAAAATAATAATATAAAAATTTAAGAAAAAAAAATCTGATAATAATATAAAAAATAAAATAACAATAAATCTATAAAAAGTAAAATTCAAAGTGGGCAATAATTCACGTTGACATATACCTGAATGTGCCCTTACGTGTATGTGGAAATATTTGCCAGTTTACTTTTCACATCCCTACTTCAATCTTTCTAATTTAAGGATTATATTATTAATTTTGTTAATTTTACATGTTACATTTTAATTCAAACTTTAGCATGGGCTTTACATGTTTATCATAAAATTAAATAATCATAATTTCTTAGAATAAAACAACTTCGCGGCAACAGTTGGAGAGATGGGCCGGGGAAAGATAATGCTTTATAAATATATCGCACTTTAAACTCATCCCAAAATTAGAAGCTGTCCCGATGCTATTTTTATTTTCAACAATAATAGAGAGAGGTATTGACAATAGATTGGATCGAGAATTAAAAATTGACCAATTCTGATTTATTTAATTTGGTAAAACTTCATAAAAGAACTTATAAATTCTCTTTTGACCAATGAGAAAAAAAAAAAACAATATAATAAATCACATATTTAAAATTATGGAAAAAAGGGGAATATTTCATGGGAGTTAAGCGGCCTTACCCTTCCATGAATGCCACGAATAATTTGCATATGACAAATTTCACTGATTCAATGATTTGAAAATTTAAGAAAGGGACATTATTCAAAGAGAGCTGCTAACCCCCCGATTCATAGAATTGATACAAACTGACATAGCACTTTTGGAGAAATATTGCGTCCTGATTAAGAAAAGCTGTGTCCAAACAAAAGATATCTGAGCTTCACTCCTTCCCGTTGTATCACATCTGTTGTCGAGACGCAGCTCTGCGTCTGTACTCCGGACACAATCTTTTTTCGAGTTTTTGATGGTTTGATGTTTAAAGTGCTTCATTTTGTATTTTTATTAATTTATAATTTTCTTACCATCGTAAAAATTAATAAAAAAAAAAGAAAAAATGTTAAGAAAAAAAGAAAAAAACATAACATGTTTTAGAATTTCAAAATTTACATCAATGAACCACAAATTAGATCCGTTTCCCCATATATTGTGTGTAACAAAACAAATGAACAAATTGAAGGGATCAAATAAATCTTCCTACGGACTCTGCATAAATGAAAGTAAGTATAGAAAAAAAAAATTAATTTGCAAGACTAAATGAACCACACTGCTTGCCGCCTTCACAAAATGGCAGCTTATTGAACCTCGCTCTGCTTAAATCTGTAAGAAAATGAATTAAAAAATTCAAAACTGCTTGAGATTCCAAAATACCTCGTATCTGTAACTTGCATCTGTGCTTCAATCTGAAAGAAGCGATGATTTGAGCCTATTCAGGCGTCCAATGCACCGAGGATGATCTAATGGATCGAAGAGAAGGTTGCTCTGCGCATCAAGGCAGCAGACCCTCACATATTCAGACTGCCATTTCGCCTGCAAATAAGCAAGAGATCTCCATGGCGGGAGAGGCATGGAGTTCTGCTTGAGAGAAAATTTTGCAGCATCGACCATGATTTGTAGTAAAAGTTTAAGCTTGGACATGGACCCGATATAAATGACTGGCAAAGAATTAAAGACTGCATCATAAGATGCAATGGCTCTAGCTATTTCGAAGTGGCTTCGGAAGTCGATATCGACGATTAGTCTTTCAGAACTCCCTGTTTTTCCAGTATGAATTACATCAATGTATTCATGATCACCTGATATGGAATGAGAAGGTAAAGATGTTCAATAATTAATACGAGGGAATATCAGTTTAGTAAGACTTAAAGTTAATACCTCCAGGGACTTTGCCAAAACCTTGCCATTTGGAAGAACAAACAGCAGCGTCGTATCCAGAAAGACAAAGAAGCTTTACCAGTGCTTGCCTGATACACCTACCATGGCATTGGCTGCCACCGGAACAAAGAAGGTCGGTATCATAGAGGGAGAGCAGATACGTTTGAATAGATGATGATAGTGCGCTCTCAAATTGATCAACAGAGTTTTTAAGGAACTGCACGATATAGAAAGGATTGGTTACATTAATATAATTCTGTCAAGTTTCCTTCAATTACAAAAGTAGATAATAAGTTTACAGGTTTGTAATGATAAATTTATGTTGACTTTTCATGTAAAACTAGTTTAGATTAAAATACGTAAGAACTCTTGCATAAGGGAAATTAAGAGCTAAAAACAAAAGGAGAATAAAAAACATCAAGGAACAAAACCACAAAAAATTATAAATGTTCAATGAATTTGGTGGCTGCATTCTGTTTTGGCCACTTACAGATTTGACTAAAATTATAAACTTAGAGTGGAGAATTACAATTATAGGAGACATCGATTGTTCTTCACATACAGTCCTAACAATTACTGCTGATATGTTTAATGACAACTTCAACAATCACAAAATGTGAAAATTCATGATTAAAGATGTTCAGTTTGGTAGAGTAAAACAAAAAAAAAAAGAAACTGTACTAATAAATAGCCTCTTCTGCTAAAACCACTACCTAACAACAGGGAATTAGCAAAAGCCTTGATATTAAATATTGAAGTTCCTCCTTGTCATTCTCTTCATTCAAGCAAGAAAAAAGGGTTTATAAGCTTGTTATAGAAGGGGGAAATAAGGATAAAAAATGTTGAAATTCAGAATAATGCGGAATAAAATGGAATACTCAATTATTTGATTGATATGAACGAGAGTATAAATAACCCTTACAAGAACTCTATAACAGGAAAAATAATAAAAAAGAAATGATATGAAAGGAAAGATATATCATATAATATCTCCAATAATTAATTCATATTATTATTATTAGGAGATATATGAAATAACATAAAATAGAAAACCAAATAATTCTTAATCTAAGGATAGGAAAGGAAATATCTCCTTATATTAAGGAAATAAATGAAATATCTCCTTGTATTAAGGAAATAATTTATTCCTCATAACTTTTACAAGAATAAATTATTTCCTATTATAATTTTTAACACTCCCCCTCAAGTTTGGAACGTATGTTAATAATTCTTAACTTGTTAAGTAGTGAAAAAAAGTTGGTCATTTGGATTATTGAATTTGCTAGATTCAGGCTTTGCTGAATTTACTGTTTTTCTGTCATATGTTTTGACGTAGAAGAGAGATTCAGACTTGGCTGAATTTGTTGGGTTCAGGCTTTGCTGAATTTTGAGTTTTGCAAGAGGAATGGTCGGCGATGGATTTTGCCGGCATTGTTCGATCCACGACAGCGATATCTCCGGCGGGATGATGATGAGGCGGGTGGCGGCATCGCTAGTGTCGCCCTAGCTGGATCCCCATCGCTGGTGCAGGCATAGGAAGATACAACACATAAAGTTTATTTTTTTTTATTTTTTTTTAAATGGTTTGTGGTGATGTCTAGCCAAACTCCAAAGCATCTTTGCTGTCATGGTTTCTTGAGGGCCGTGTACAGAAGTGAAGTAAGATCCCCCGACTTTCTGAAAGTCCTCGGAGAAAGAGAATCCTCCAAAACATCAGCCCATGCATTTCTAGGTGATGGCGGTGGCGAGTAGCCTCCACGGCGTTGTCTGGACAACGGAGAATCACAGGGACGGACATCTTGTGGAGAATTAAGTCGGTGTTGATGTGGCGGGGAACCACAATGGCGATCATCGGTGACATATCTGATGTCAAGATCGCTCCCTCCACTATTGCTGGTTGGAGGTTTGAAGACCATGCTGCTGAGGTTGACGCCGATGCGCGGACTCGAAGATGGTTTGAACTCACGGGAGCACATCTTTGTGATTCTTTTCATGACTTCTGTAACCTAACGAGGAGGCGGGGAATTAGAGATTTGGAGAAGAAGAAAAATCGGCGTTTCAAATATCAAGATGAGTGTCCCTCTCTTCCTGCACAGAGAATGACAGGAAGGGAGTCCGACAATTCTCAAAGGAGGACCGGTGGCTAGGGTACGAAACCTCGCTCTGATATTATGTTGAAATTCAGAATAATGCGAAATAAAGTGGAATGCTTAATTATTTCATTGATATAAACGAATGTATAAATAACCCTTACAAGAACTCTATAATAGGAAAAATAATAAAAAGGAAATGATATGAAAAGGAAAGATATATCATATAATATCTCCAATAATTAATTCATAATTAATTCATATTAATTATTAGGAGATATATAAAATAACATAAAATAGGAAACCAAATAATTCTTAATCTAAGGAAATAAATATAAAATAGGAAAATAAATATCTCCTTATATTAAGGAAATAATTTATTCCTCATAACTTCTTATAGGAATAAATTATTTCCTATTATAATTCTTAACAAAAAATAAAGATATGAGACTGTGTAAACTATCTATGAGAGCAAAAAATAACCGTCGGTTGATAGATTTGGTAATAGTATCGAGGATAGTTAAGACTTACAGTTTTATAACAATCCATTAAAAGTTATGTAGCCGATGATTTAAATTGAACAGGTGTTAAATATCTCACCGGAAAAAATGTTATTTCCTTTAGAACTTGTGAAGGCACAAATGTGTTTAGGATCATAACTTAACATGACATTCTTCTGACAAAGAATGATTAAGTGTCAAAGTTGATCATTATTAAGTAATTATATATCTATAATCCAACAAAACGCCAACTGGTTCACTTTACATTGATAATGTTGTAGAAGCACCATAACATGGCTTTTTTTTTCCTTGTTAATATAGCATAGCAGTTAAGATAACTGAAACTATGCCAAAGAAACTTTTACTGATAATGATAAATGCCCAGTCGATATAACTATAAGTCAAACAGTAAAAGGTTCTTAATCAATCCATACTTTAATCAAATTGTTCTTAAAAGTTCTGTTATCATTATCACTAATTGTCTGCCATTTGGCCTAGGAAGAGATGAAAATAATCTATTTTCCCAGCTCTATCAGAATAATAAAACATGAAATAAAGAACATATTGTAACATAACTACCAGCAGCATTGAGAGTCAATCTTACATTAAAATCCAGTAATTGGAATTTCAGGGTTAACAAAAACTAGAACCACGTAGAACTTGAGTATAAGACTAAGAAAAAAAATCCTAATCTGAAATGTATGTGAAACAAAATTGACCATTCTTGAAAGACCAGGCATTCCTCAACTTCTGATCTTGCTTGCAGAGACCAAATAACTTGCTAGTATATTAGAATTTTCTTTTAGGTAAAGAGTACATGTAACTTTATGCTATGGATGCATCAACCAATGAGCAAATTCAACGAACGACAAAATAACTGCAAATTAAATCTACATACATAGGAGAGGTAAGAGCATAAAGAAGTCACAAGCATGATGCATGATAAAACGCACAAATACTAGAAAAGTGCCTAATTTAGAAGTTCCTCAAAAAAGTAATCATCAATTTTTCAGGAATTTATATGATATTGTAAACTAATAAGAATGAGAACTTAACTAAAGATTGTAATAAAAAAAATTATAAAGCATATGGTCCAAGATCATTGGCATTGGGATTTGTATAGGCTTTTCATAGCTTTCTTACGATCTATATATAGGACCTACTTTATTGTTGAAATTTGGTTTTAATAACCACTTGTTATTCCCATGTCCTTATGGTACAAGATCAAATAAACTAATTCTTTTCATCATATTAGCTCTCAAGATCAAACGACCGATATACTTACCAAACTATTATCTCTCCTGCAGTTCAATCTACTTCGAAGCAAGCTAAGAGTTCAGCCTGAATCTATTAGCTTGAAAGGGAGTAATAGGAATGAGAGCTTAGCTGAAGATTGTAGTAACTAATAAAGTAAGTGGTCCAAGGTTTGTATAGACTTTTCATAGTTGTCTTGTGGTTTATACATAGGACCTACTGTACCCTTGAGATTCAGTTTTATTATTCACGAGTTATTTCCATGTCTGTACTCCTAAAAATAAAATTCTTTTATTTCTTCTCTTTCTTTCTCTTCTCCGTCTGCTATTGCCAATTAATTTTTTTCTTAACACTTTCACCAAAAAACCAAACAATAAAAAAAAATAAAAAATAAAAAAAATCAAGATTGTCTTATATTTCCATACCAATCTAAGGACATACAACTTTATACCAAGCTTCCATACATCAACTTGTCTAGCTACCATAATGAGACAAAGCTTGTTTTAAAGCTATCATCACGTGCTTCATGTATAACATCCAATATATGTTTTAACAGTTCCAAGCGTTATAAATTTTGAATAAGCGATTCTAACTCACCACTCAATTATAATTTTTAAGGTTGTCACCAGATAAACACGGATAAAAAGAGTGATTCATAAAGGGGTTATGAAAAGAAAAACTCATTGAACGCTATCATCAAAGTAGTTTACAAACAACGATAGAATAGAAAAAACTACTGCCACCATCAAATAACTTGCTGAATATGTCAAGTACAACAATAATCGAATAAATTGTCTCTGACTTGGATATAAAAACATTAAATCTCCCTGAATTATAAAATTTCGTATTAAGATATCACATCGACAAAGAGCGTATTGGCAAGCGTGTAATGGAAAGAAAAACTATCGGGCAAAATAAACTATTAGCAACAAAGGTAGAAATTGAATTCATCCAGTGAAAAACGCAGTATAACGAGAAGACAAGAAAGCTCACCAGGACTTTCTCTGAGAATCGATTGGGATCGGAAATCCCGGAATCACTGTCACTACTGAACATCGACTCCTCGCCGGCACTCCTGTTCTCCAAAAAATCACTCACCATCACCGCTAAATCGTGCTCACTCTCATGGCTGAAACCACCAATCTGTCCCACAAACTTGCTCCCCTCCGCGCCAGCAAGCCGCGCCAAAAGGTCCCCGNAAAATTAAATTCATCCACTAAAAAATGCAGTATAACTGGAAGACAAGAAAGCTCACCAGGACTTTCTCTGCGAATCGATTGGGATCAGAAATCCCGGAATCACTGTCACTACTGAACATCGACTCCTCGCCGGCACTCCTATTCTCCAAAAAATCACTCACCATCACCGCTAGATCGTGCTCACTCTCGTGGCTGAAACCACCAATCTGTCCCACAAACTTGCTCCCCTCCGCGCCAGCAAGCCGCGCCAAAAGGTCCCCGGAAGCGGCGCAAATCCGACAATCTCCATCCACCCCTCCAATCCGGCCTCCGCCAACGCCCCTCCAACCCAACCTTCGCGGCCCTAACTTCATCGGCCAGTTATGCGAGAAATCCAGCATAGAACGTGAATCTCTCACCTGGATATTAATTTCTTCTGTCAACAACATAATAGCGCCCCGTAAAATCTTCCGCTGAAGCCTAATTACTCGTTGGACCTGGATTTCCAGTCAAAAAACAACGATACCANCCGCGGCCCTAACTTCATCGGCCAGTTATGCGATAAATCCAGAATAGAACGTGAATCTCTCACCTGGATATTGATTTCTTCTGTCAACAACATAATAGCACCCCGTAAAATCTTCCGCTGAAGCCTAATTACTCGTTGGACCTGGATTTCCAGTCAAAAAACAACGATACCAATCAAAATTCGAGAAACCAAACATGCTCGATTCACAGAAACTAAACGGAAAACTTCAAAGACTGTAAAAAAGAAACGAGGAAGAGAAATCTCACCCTGCGAAGCTACCTCAGCAAATGAAAAATGAGAGGGAGGAGAAGGTATAAACCTTCACCCTCTCTTCTTATAAACAGGTGATTGGCTTTACTAAATTACCAAGATACCCCACGACTCTTTCTATTCCCGTTAGTGTCCCGTGTCGGCGATAATACCATTAAGAAATATAATTCTGCTCTCAATATTAAGACCGTCCATCATAGATCGAGTGGACACGATCGTATAATGCATGCTGTCGCGGTCTCAAAAGGACGCGGTGCCGGGTCGACTCATATCGATTTCGGGTCGATCTAGACCGCCCATTTAATATATAATAATTTATCTGCGAGAATGTATTAAAAAATTTTGAATTCATGAAAACAGCTAGCATGGCGCCACGTGGCATCATCAGGAAGATTCTAGGGCGTATGTCAATTGATCTAAAACCAAAAATTTTTATGTTTAGGTCAACAATATTTATATGGTTAGTCTTGCATAAAAAATTTCGCTACTATGTATTTTTTTAAATGTAGTGAAAATTATGTCATATTGGTGGGCCGCACGACAAACTCTTTTATTCACATGATATAAAAGGGAAATATAAATGATTCTTATGCATTAGTGTAATTAATACTTAAATATTTATATTTATTATATTTATTTATGTGACAATCAATTTTTTAACGGCACATAAAAAATATTACTGATGTTTTTTTTTTTAGACAAATACACTTTTTCACAAATAAATTTTGATATGATTATCATATCAAAATATTTGAAGTGCTGAACTCCATGGAGAAGGTTGGAGCCAATCGAGCAACAAGAATAACAAGAAGACAACAAAATTATCTGAGTTTGAACCATTCGATCGGAAGTGTGTGAAGCTCCTAATTTTTATACATATATACTAGACGCATCAAAGTCAAGCACCACGAAGAACTCGACTTCAGAGAATATTTAATCCCTCAGCGTCTCCAATCATATAGGAGATATCTGGAAGTCTTATTTTCTATTATCCAGAGTTGACAACCAAACCATATACACCGACCAATAATGTCAACTAAGCCTAGTTGACCGAACTGGTTTTGCCAACCAGAAGCCAATTAGTTGAGACAACTGAACTAGAGAACAACGGACTGACGAGCTCATACATGTAAAATATTAAGAATGCTCTGCAAAACACTGCTTTAAAATATGTGCAAAACTGTAATATCATTAATTATACTCTCTATTTATATAAATAAGGAGATCATTTCATGAATAAGATAAAATATATTTCTTTTTCGTTGTTATTCACTCATCTCTCTCTCTCTCTCTCTCTCTCTCTCTCTCTCTCTCTCTCTCTCTCTCCTGATTTACAATCAGCTTATTTTGTGTGATTCATGGACATATCAATATTCGACAATAACAAATATTTTAAATTTTAAGCATGTTTATATTTAAATTTTTAAGAAAGGTGTTGATATTATTTATATTCAAATCGTTGACAATATGCATATTAGAGTTGTTAATTGTGTCAGAACACAAGAAGGATTGACCAAGTATTTTCCTATTTTAGTTGGGTTACATTGAAGATGGGCTTTGAGTCCATATATATATATATATATATATATATATATTATGGATATTCAGACTAGACCTCTGAACATGAATGTAAATTAGTGTATGATTTTTGTTGATGATATTCTTTTAGTGGATATGATTTTTGTTGATGATATTCTTCTAGTGGATAAGACTAGATATATAGTTTAGAAAAAAATTGAATTATGAATATCAACCTTAGAGTTTGAATATTGTCGTTAGAGTATATCAAACACTAAATACATGAAATATATTTTTACTAGTAGCAATATAATGATGAGATTATCACAATAGATGATCACTTCATTAAAATGAGTAAACATTTTTCGGTATCTCAGATTTATGTTCACAATTATGGTGATATAGATGATGATGTTATTAGTACAATTCAGGTTTGATGGTTGAAGTGGAAGAATGCATCGGGTCTACTGTGTGATAGAAAATTATTACTTAGAATTAAAGGAAATTTTTATGAGATGGTGGTGAGACCTTCAATGTTTTATGGAATAAAATATTGACATGCAAAAAAGAAAGATAAAATCAAGTGATGTTGAGTTGAGATTTCCTTAGGTGGATGAGTGGTTATAGAAAAAATGTGAAACAAATAAATTCATGAAAGAGTGGAGTTGGAATGGCCAAGCAACATACAAGATTAGAGAGAGTAGCCTTAGATGGCTTGGTCATATTAAATGTTGATCATCTATTAATGTCGGACGATACTATCATGGTTTGACATAAAAAAGGAATATAAACAACTTTTGATGGGACTGCTCGAAAAAAATCCATTGATTGGACGACATTCAACAACATTTGAGCGTCTTAATGATGTTAGAATTTAGCAATCTCGGGCTTCTTGAATTTGTATTGTCGAAACACTTGATTTGACTATAAGCTTATTAGATTTGAAACTGTTTCACTTTTCAATTATGCTCAAAAGGCTCCCAAAAGTTGTTTACTATATTGAGTTGTGATGAACTAATTCAGATTGGACTAATTTTGGTATTGTCGGGTTCGTCTCGTCAAACCAGTAAGTTTTACTATAATTTTGTTGAAATCAGAGTTCTAAATGAGTCATGATCAAAGTTTGATTGTTTCTTGTTAAAAAAAAATGCATATATATACTAAAACAATAAAAAAAAAGTGTGCTCATGGTAGGTGAAGCTCCTAATTTTTACATTTACTTTAAAATAATTAATTTTTATGCTTATTCATCTCAAAATAAATTCATTTTATCTGATTAAATCTATGTTGATTTTTCTCTCATTAAGAGTGGGTTTGGGGTTTGGGGGCAGTGGTATGTTGGTGGTGCGGTGGACAATGCACTTTATGACTTTTATTAAAATTAAAATTTGCTTGTTTTTGAATATGATCATAAAAGACTGTTTTTTTTTAATATATATAATAGCCGACAGTTTTTTTGTATATTAGTTTTCACAGTAGCAACTTCAGAACTATTTCTCCAACCAATTGCAGTTGTCTCAAATAGACCTTTTATATATATATATATATATATATATATATATATATATATATATATATATATATATATAATGAGACATGTTAAATTTCCAAAAATATATAAATTATATTAAATATACAGTTCAAATTTGAAAGCATTAAATATTTAATAAGTAAACACTTTGACTCTCAATTTAAAATAATATCGATTATGACAGTTCAAATTTTACTCAATCATAAAACTTATTATACAGGAATAACATCTTTAAACGATCTAAAATAAATAAAACGACTGCAACGGATATGAGGCTTCTTAAAAATGAGTCGCCCTAAATACCACAATTTTAATTTTCTAATTATAACTTTAACTATTATTGAGAATATTAAAATTTTATTAAAATAATGTGGCGCTAGTGTATGTTTGATTGTTAGCAATTTAGACTACATCTTTGATTTTTTTTAATTATTTTTTAATCGATGTATTTACATTCAAACATAATAGTATGTGTTTGCAATCATTCAAAACTAGTTTTTTCCTTGNGGTCGCCCTAAATATCACAATTTTAATTTTCTAATTATAGCTTTAACCATTATTGAGAATATTAAAATTTTATTAAAATAATGTGGCGCTAGTGTATGTTGGATTGTTAGCAATTTAGACAACATCTTTGATTTTTTTTTAATTATATTTTAATCGATGTATTTACATTCAAACATAATAGTATGTGTTTGCAATCATTCAAAACTAGTTTTTTCCTTGTTGATACACATTTCCTTCATATGTGTATCAATTCCTTGTTGTGAGTGGTGATTTTAGCCTCCTCACTACATGAACACAACATCTGTTTATTGTCATCTAGGACTACTTTTTTTAAGAATTATTAACATCAATCTCCCCACAATCATCTCTACTCAGATTTGCATCACAACCTCCCTAGTGCTATAAAAAAGCCCGTCATGACCTACAACATAAATGTATCACTCATCATATGATTATTGACATTTTCTTTGAAAATATCTATTCAATATATGTGTCAATTCCTTATTGTGAGTGGCGGTTTAGCCCCTTCGCTGCATAAGCCGATTAACATGTGAAGAAGGAAAACAAGCAATTAGCCTTAACTTAAAATTAAGAAACCACCAAAAAAATTTTCTCATTGCATGAGTAATCATGAGAGACATATACAAGGAAGACTAGGATACAATACAGAAAGGAGATACGCAGTAGTTCAATGATTAATGCCTGCAACTATGTGTGTGTGTGTGTGTGTGTGAGAGAGAGAGAGAGAGAGAGAGAGAGAATTTTCCCCTTGTATACTATGAGAGCTTCTTTGGAAGAATTACATGGGATTTACACAAATTGAATATACATCTTCCTAAAAGTTGGCCCTTTTCCTTAATATAGGTATTCTTGGACCTATGCTCTTCTTCCTCATCCTTCAATTTATTCAAAGATTTTCTCTTGTAATTCTCTTGAGAGGGGAAAGTTAGAACTCATGTTATCATGTAGTGTGCATGTGATTGGTTGAAGACTTGAAGTGGTGTAGTGCCAACACTTTCAAATGGCACATTTATCAATGTCTAGTTATAAGAAATAAATGCATGCTAAACTATTAGGCGCATAAGAAATATACTCGAGAAGATTTTTTTTTTAACAGAGGGAATCATTAAAGAGGGACTAAAATAATAGAAATTTGATTTGATAAACAAAAAGATTGATTTTTATATCAATAAGACATTTGGATATGTCACAACTATCTCCATTAGGAGATGACAACAACAATTCTACATTGAAAAAAAATCCTCTTCTTATATTATAATTGTTGTATTTTCTAATTTTTTAGTGGATTACAGTTTCTTCCAAGTTCCAACTCTTTTTTTTTCTCATGCTAATAAAATCTAATGAATTGCGCATGGGTTCACAGTTTTTTTTCCTCTTCTTTGCTTTAAAACAAAAACTTTCTTAACTTGGCATATGTCATTTGACTTAACTAGTTGCATATGTATTATAAAAAAAATGATATATCATTTTTTATGCGTGCTAGAAAATTTGCGGCACTAGATTAATGAATTATCGTCTTAACGTTGCACAAAAATTCAGCACACACTCAGATGAAAGAAAAATAACCAGTGATGACACCAAAATTAACTATTGATTGATGATTACAAAAATACTTTTCATACCGACGAGAAAGAGTTAGAAGTTTTTTCAAGTTATATTGTAGATTGACAACGTCTGATTAGTAGTGCTTGAAGACGATAAGTAGTTGTCAATGTCGTTCGGCAATGGTCAATAATAATTGACAGGTGTCTACAACGGTCAGTGAATGTCAACAATGGTCAATGGTGGTCGATGAAGGTTAAAGACAGTTAGCGGTGGTCGACGACGGTCGGCGGTGTTCGACGGCAGTCTGCGGTGGTCGACGACAGTTGGTGGTGGTCGAAGAAGGCCAGAGATGGTCGACTGCAGTCAGCAGTTGTCCAAAATGGTCAGGGATATACAACAACGGTCAACGGTGGTCGACGATGGTTAATGACAATCAGCGGTGGTCAACGATGATTGACAGCGATCGACGACGTTTGGCTGTGGTAGAAGAAGGCCAGCGATGGTCGACGAAATTAAGCTCTTTCTCAAAGCCTGAAGTGCTCTCTCAATACTCAAACTCTCTCCTCATGAGAGGGTTGGACTCTATTTATAGTGTTCTTGATACAATTAATGCAGAAATATAAACAATTTTGATCAGACGGTCATAAGAGTTTCTTGCAATCATACATCATTTAATGGACATTTAGATGTCTTAATGATGATCTCAGATTGAGTAATTATGGGCTTATTAGATTCAATTTGTCGAGACACTCGATTGACTATAAACTCGCCAGATTTGACATCTGTTTGACATTCTAAGCCTGTCCAAAAATCTTCCAAGGGTGGTTTAATGATTTGATCTAAGCTTGATTTTACTCAGATTGGACTATTTTTTGTATGATTGGGTCCGTCTCATTGAATCAAAAAGCTTCCATGAGATTCCTGTAATGCATCGAGATTTGTGTAAAATGATGAAATTTGTTGATGGCTTATCAACTCTATATAAATATATTGAATCACACCATTCATGTTAGATTCCCACACTTAATTAAAGTAATGCTTCAAATATATAAATATGTAAATCTATAACTATAACCGCCATGCATAAACATTGATAAATATATCAGTTGTTTCATAATTTGGGAAATATATTTAAAAGTTTAGTTTTGGATTGACTAAGTTGTATTTATTTTTTATTAGGTGTGACAAATATTGATTCTAGAAGGATTGATACATAAAACTTTGTGATTGTCTTTTTAGAATTATTACTGTGTGGGAGTCCTATGGATAGGCATTTTGTTTCAAGCAAAAGAAAGATTCTTATCATCAAGGACAATCAACTGCAATTTCTTTGTATCAAAGCATATAAGGGGACTTCACTCTCTCTCTAGCATCCCTCCAATAAGTCTAAGTTTTGCCCAAACATGGATCTATTTGTTTGATAGAATGGGGACTAAGATGTTACTTAAACATTCAATGGGAGATTTTGTATAGGTTTATGGTTTTTGAATGTGTTTAGTACATTTATTGCTCATTCTTTTGTTTTGTGTTATTCAATCTTGTGAGTTGTGAAGTGCTAACTTGTGAATGACTCCATTTGGTCTTGATGGGGTTCGATTAAATTTACTTTTATTTATTAGAACTTTATTTAGACCAAACTTCAGCTATATTTCAACCTCTGATATATATATATATATATATATATATANCATCCGGAAGATTCTAGGAGGTATGTCAATTGATCTAAAGTTTACTTATTTGCAACATCATTGTTATGCATTTAAATATGTAAAATTAGGTCAACAATATTTATATGGTTAGTATTGCATAAAAAATTTCGCTACTATGTATTTTTTTAAATGTAGTGAAAATTATCATGTCATATTGGTGGGCCGCACGACAAACTCTTTTATTCACATGATATAAAAGGGAAATATAAATGATTCTAATGCATTAGTGTAATTAATACTTAAATATTTACATTTATTTACGTGACAATCAATTTTTTAACGGCACATAAAAAAAATATTATTGATGTTTTTTTTTGTTAGACGAATACACTTTTTTACAAATAAATTTTGATATGATTATGATATCAAAATATTTGAAGTGCTGGACTACATCGGGAGGGCTGGAGCCAATCAAGCAACAAGAATAACAAGAAGACAACAAAATAATCTGAGTGAACAAATCGATCGAAAATAATATAAAGATGCATCAAAGTCAAGCACCACGAAGAACTCGACTTCAGAGAATATTCAATCCCTCGGCGTCTCCAATCATATAGGGGATATCTGGAAGTTTTATTTTCTATTATCCAGAGTCGACAACCAGACCATATACACCGACCAATAATGTCAACTAAGCCTAGTTGACCGAACTGGTTTTGCCAACCAGAAGCCAATCNTGTTATGCTTAATGCTTGGGCAAATGATTATCCAAATTGTACAAAAACTAAATATTTTTTATTTAGAAGGATTAGGGGTTATGCATATTTATATATGATTATTTAGATTTTCCTCTCTTCTTAACTTTTCTTACAAATTGCACATCAAAATTTATAGACATAATTTATTTTCTTTAAAAATGTTAAAAATTGCAAAATAAATATATTTTCATAAACAAAAATAAAAAAAAATAGGGGTATATTTTATAGTATATATAGCGTTGATTTCGTGTTTAACTTTTTTCAAGTCACGTACGATGTCTAGCCAATCTCATCTCTTTTAGGATTCGTGTTGCTGGTATTGAATTTGCAGATAGTAGGTTGTGATATTGTGAATCGTCTGGAGTTGTGATATATGCTACTCAGTGAAATAATATATTTTGGCATTCAGGTTTTTCCCATTCAAATGTGTTCATTCAATATGTGACACTCAATTACTCGTGCTGGTCTATTTGGACTCGATTGCTATTCATTCAGGCGTCTCCGCTAGGACCATTTCACTTTTTAGTCTGTTCGTTCTTTTTAGGTATCGTCTTCTGGTGGACTCAGGTCGGGAAAAGCCACACAAAATGATGTTTTTCCTCCCTCTCTAGGCACATCTAGGCCCTAAATGGTCTTTTCTATACATATCATCCAATTCTTGTATATTTACATATCTAACTTCTAAACTTTATTTTTTATCATTATATCATCTAAAAATTACATATCACATAAAAATTATCACTATTTAAATTTCACTAGTGAAATATATCTTTTCATACAAAAGATGGGTTATGTGTAAAAATTGAAGTTTGGCAGGAGTCAGATACATAAAAATATAATAATGTTATGTAAATCTTTCTTACAAAAATAATTCACAAAATTACTAAATAAATGGCCAAAGACATTTTAGTTAAATATCTTCCTCAAAATATCACATTCGAACTCAGAACTACACTGCGCTCGCGCCGTGGAAGGAAGACGAGAAACGCTAGGTAGGGTTAGCGAGCCCCCAATCCATGGCGGTGCTGCAACAAGCTTGCTCGGCTCCACTCGCACGCTCATGGCGGCAACATATTTCCAAGGCTGCGGCGGCCATCGCCTCGCCGCCGCTTCTGGCGCCGAGTCTTCGTAAGGCCGACTCTCGCTTCCTCATTGGCNAATTTTTGTCTCATTAAGAGTGGGTTTGGGGTTTCGGGGCAGTGGTATGTTCACATTTTATGACTTTAATTAAAATTAAAATTTGCTTGTCTTTGTAATGTGATATGGCTAAAGTGCGGTGACCATAAGAAGACTGTTTTTTTTTAATATATATAATAGTCGACATAGTTTTTTTGTATATTAGGTTTCACAGTAGCAACTTCAGAACTATTTCTCCAACCAATTGCAGTTGTCTCAAATAGACCTTTTATATATATATATATATATATATATATATATATATATATATATATATATATATATATAATGAGACATGTTAAATTTCCAAAAATATATAAATTATATTAAATATACAGTTCAAATTTGAAAGCATTAAATATTTAATAAGTAAACACTTTGACTCTCAATTTAAAATAATATCGATTATGACAGTTCAAATTTTACTCAATCATAAAACTTATTATACAGGAATAACATCTTTAAACGATCTAAAATAAATAAAACGACTGCAACGGATATGAGGCTTCTTAAAAATGAGTCGCCCTAAATACCACAATTTTAATTTTCTAATTATAACTTTAACTATTATTGAGAATATTAAAATTTTATTAAAATAATGTGGCGCTAGTGTATGTTTGATTGTTAGCAATTTAGACTACATCTTTGATTTTTTTTAATTATTTTTTAATCGATGTATTTACATTCAAACATAATAGTATGTGTTTGCAATCATTCAAAACTAGTTTTTTCCTTGTTGATACACATTTCCTTCATGTGTATCAATTCCTTGTTGTGAGTGATGATTTTAGCCTCCTCACTACATGAACATAACATCTGTTTATTGTCATCTAGGACTAGTTTTTTTTTAAGAATTATTAACATCAATCTCCCCACAATCTTCTCTATTTAGATTTGCATCACAACCTCCCTAGTGCTATAAAAAAGCCCGTCATGACCTACAACATAAATGTATCACTCATCATATGATTATTGACATTTTCTTTGAAAACATCTATTCAATGTATGTGTCAATTCCTTATTGTGAGTGGTGGTTTAGCCCCTTCGCTGCATAAGCCAATTAACATGTGATGAAGGAAAACAAGCATTTAGCCTTAACTTAAAATTAAGAAACCACCAAAATTTTTTCTCATTGCACGAGTAATCATGAGAGACATATACAAAGAAGACTAGGATACAATACAATAAGGAGATACACAGTAGTTCGATGATTAATGCCTGCAACTATGTGTATGTGTGTGTGTGTGTGTGTGTGTGTGAGAGAGAGAGAGAGAGAGAGAATTTTCCCCTTATATACTTTGAGAGCTTCTTTGGACTTACTACTCTATAAATGCGTGCTAAACTATTAGGCGCATAAGAAATATACTCGAGAAGATTTTTTTTTTTAACACAGGGAATCATTAAAGAGGGCCTAAAATGATAGAAATTTGATTTGATAAACAAAAATATTGATTTTTATATCAATAAGATATCAACTATCTCTCATTAGGAGATGGCAACAACAATTCTACAATGAAAAAAAATCCTCTTCTTTTATTATAATTGTTGTATTTTCTAATTTTTTGGTGGATTAGAGTTTCTTCCAAGTTTCAACTCTTTTTTTTCTTATGCTAATAAAATCTAATTTTTTTTAATCACAGTTTTATTTCCTCTTCTTTGCTTTAAAACAAAAACTTTCTTAACTTGGCATACGCCATTTCACTTAACTAGTTGCATATGTATTATAAAAAAAAATGGTATATTATTCTTGATGCATGTTAGAAAATTCGCGGTACTAAATTAATGGATTATCGGCTTAGCGTTGCACGAGAATTCAAGACACACTCAGATGAAAAAAAAATATCCAATGCTGGCATGAGAAATTTTTACTTGGAAAACCGTAAAAATGAAAAAAAAAATTACAAAGCCTTGTCCAGTTATAAAAATCAACTATTGATTGATGATTACAAAAATACTTTTTCACACAGACGAGAAAGAGTTACTAATTTTTTTAAGTTATATTATAGATTAACGATGTTTGATTAGTGGTGCTCGACGACGATAAGTAGTTGTCAATGTCGGTCGGCAGCGGTCGACGACAGTCGACAGATGTCTACAACGGTCAGTGAATGTCAACAACAGTCAACTGTGGTTGACGGCGGTTAAAGACGGTCAGCGGTGGTCGACGGCGGTTAAAGACGGTCAGCGGTGGTCGACGACGGGTGGTGGTCGAAGAAAGTTAGAGATAATTGACTGTAGTTGGCAGTTGTCTAAAATGATAAGGGACGGACAATAACGGTCAACGGTGGTCGACGATGATTGACAGTGATCGACGACTGGTCGTCGACGACGGTTGCTGTGGTCGAAGAAGGTCAACGATGGTCGACAAAATTAAGCTCATTCTCAAATCCTGAAATTCTCTCTCAATACTCAAACTCTCCCCTCATGAGAGGGTTGGACTCTATTTATAGTGTTCTGGGTGCAATTAATGCAGAAATATAAACCATTTTGATCAGACAATCATGAGAGTGTGTTGCAATCATATGAAATTTAATGGATATTTGGATGCCTTAATGATGATGTTAGATTGAGTAATTATGGGCTTGTTGTATTCAATTTGTCGAGATACTCGATTCGATTATAAATTCGCCAGATTTGACATCTATTTGACCTTCTAAACTTGTCCAAAAATCTTCCAAAAGTGGTTTAATGACTTGATCTGGACTCGACTTTACTCAGATTGGACTATTTTTTATATGATTGGGTCTGTCTCATTGAATCATAAAGCTTCCATGAGATTCCCATCATGCATCGAGATTTGCGTCAAACGATAAAATTTGTTGATGGCGTATCAACTCTATATAAATATATTGAATCACACCATTCATGTTAGATTCCCACAGTCAATCAATTAAAGTACTGCTTCAAATATATAAATATGTAAATCTATAACTATAACCGCCATGCATAAAAATTGATAAATATATCAGTTGTTTCATAAATTGGGAAATATATTTAAAAGTTTAGTTTTGGATTAAAATGCTTTTGACTAAGTAGTATTTATTTTTTATTAGGTGTGACAAATATTGATTCTAAAAGGATGGATACATACAACTTTGTGATTGTCTTTTTAGAATTATTACTGTGTGGGAGTCCTATGGATAGGCCTTTTGTTTCAAGCAAAAGAAAGATTCTTATCATTAAGAACAATCAACTGCAATTTCTTTGTATCCAAGCATATAAGGGGACTTCGCTCGCTCTCTAGCATCCCTCCAATAATCCAAACATGGATCTATTTGTTCAATAGAATGGAGACTAAGGGTCCGTTTGATGCCATTTTTTCGTGCCGCGCGGCCCAAAACCGCGAACATTTACTGTTTGTCCCCAACTTCGCGGCTGGACGACGTGAAAGCTGGCGAAAAGCGGGCCGTGGGATCGACCCTGCGGCCCCAACTTTCGCGTCGCTATCATTCCAAATTGTCTCCCGCGTGTCATTTCTAAGAGTCATTTCGCCTGCTTTTCCCAACCCCACGGCCCCTGCGCCTTCTTCTTTCCCAACCAAAACTAAATATTTTTTATTTAAAAGGATTAGGGGTTATGCATTTTTATATATGATTATTATATTTTTCTCTCGCCTTTACTTTTTCTTACAATTTGCACATCAAAATTTTTAGACATAATTTATTTTCTTTATAAATGTTATAACTTGCACAATAAATATATTTTCATAAACAAAGATAAAAAATTAGGGGTATATTCTATATTCTGTATAGCGTCGATTTCATGTTTGACTCTTATCAAGTCACGTATGAGGTCTAGCCATGCTCATCTCCTTCAGGATTCGTGTTGCTGGTATTGGATTTGCAATTAGTAGGCTATGATAACGTGAATCGCTAGAGTTGTGATATATGCTACTCAGTGAGATGGCCTTTCATCGAGTATCTTTTGGCGTTCAGGTTTTTCCCATTCGAATGTGTTCGTTCCATTTGTGACACCCAATTACTCGTACTGGTCTATTTGGACTCGATTGCTATTCATTCAGGCCTATCTGCTACGACCATTTCACTTTTTAGTCTATTCGTTCTTTTTAGGTCTTGTCTTCTAGTGGGCTCAGGTCGGGAAAAGCCACACTACTATTTGGGGCAGCTTATAAATGTCGTCGTACCGTTTGGTTCGCGCGTTTCGCCAGCTTACCCAAAATCGTGTTTGAATTTTTACACTAAACGCAAACCGCGTGCTAAATCCTGCGGCCTGCCCGCAGGCCGCGTATCAGGAAAAACAGTTTATCCTGAAACACACAAGCTACCCCAAACACACCCTAAGTGATGTTCATTCCTCCCTCTTTAGGCACATCTAGGCTCTGAATGGGTCTTTTCTATAAATATCATCTAATTCTTGTATATTTAAATATCTAACATCTAAACTTATTTTTTTATCATTATATCATCTAAAATTTTCATATCACATAAAAATTATCTGTATTTAAAATTTCACAAGTGAATTATATTTTTTCATACATTAGGTGGGTTATATGTAAAAATTGAAGTTTGGAAGGAGCTAGATACATAAATATATAAGAATGTTATGCAAATCTTTCTTACAAAAATAATTCACAAAATTACTAAATAAATGGCCAAAGACATTTTAGTTAAATATCCTCCTCAAATTGTCACATTCGAACTCAGAACTACACTGCGCTCGCGCCGTGGAAGGAAGATGAGAAACGCTAGGTAGGGTTAGCGGCCCACAATCCATGGCGTTGCTGCAACAAGCTTGCTCGGCTCCACTCGCACGCTCATGGTGGCAACATATTTCCACGGCTGCGGCGGCCATCGCCTCGCCGCCGTTTCTGGCGCCGAGGCTTCGTAAGGCCGACTCTCGCTTCCTCGTTGGCATGCCGGAAACGGAGCTCCGTCAGCTCGCCATCGATTATGGCCAGGTGAACAATCTCTTCATTGCCTCTTCCGCTGTTCTTTTGTTAAAAAGGACCTCATTTGCTTACCCGTTTGTTGGTTTGGCAAAAAAATGTTTTAGAAAAGCTACAGAGGCAAGCAGCTCCATGATCTCCTGTACAAGACCAGGGCTAAAGAAATCCATGACTTTAGTCACCGTGAGTATAGCTAAGCATTCAGTTCATCTTTTCCTTTTTTCATTTTTAACCTACGGCTCATTCAGCAGATTGTTGATGGAAAACATGTTTTAGAAATTAATGAGCTTGGTTTTATCTTTTATTTATGACAGTGCCTCAGGTGTTTAGGGAAGAGCTGCGCGAAGCTGGGTGGAGGGTTGGAAGATCACCTATTCATCATGCTGTCACCGCATCTGATGGCACTGTTAAGGTATCATTGAATTCTTGATTCTTTGTCTCGTGTGGCACAAGATCATTGTTTGTTGGGGAAAATATTGATTTGGTTATTGCGCCTTAGCCGCACTAGTTGAATTTCAAGTACACAAAGAGCAAATTGCTAGAATTTTAAAAATGAATCAATACATAATAAAAATAGTAAATTAATGATTATGATTTTAATATTTTGGTAGTAAGTTATTATTTGTTTTTTATTTTGAGAAAATATTGACATATAACTAGTAGGGAGATAAAATAGTTATATCACTAATTTATGATTATTTTTAGAGGAGAATTATGAGAGTGGATTGGATTCTTAAGTGGAATTATAGACAAATTCATTCAAGCATTAAATAAAAAGATGTTAGATCGATCTAACATATAGTCATTTTAATTGGATTTAGCTGATCATGAATTATTGAAAATAAATTAAATAAGAATGGCTTGTACATTATATGAATAATTAATAAAACAAGATGATTGTGATCGAATATTGTAAGCATCAGGTTTATTGTGAGGTATATAAATTAAATTATGTTTTCTTAAAATATTTATTCACATTGTGGATTGAAAGGCCAACCTAAATGAATAATTTAAAAATGGATTAAAAGTGATTAACAACATATGAAAATCGTAAATAAATGGATATGATTTAAATATTTCAATATTGTGTTTTACAGTTTTTTCAATATATTTTATTTTTAATTAAAATAATGAAGTGTCTAGTTGGTAGATAAAATATTTATATTAATGATTTTTGCTATTTTTAGTAGAGAAATATGAGAAAATTAGATAATTAGTATTATAGGAAAAAAAAATTCATTTAAGAGTTAAAATCAAGTGATGTTTAACCTACTTAACATATGAAAGTTATTTTAATTTAATTTAATAGACCACCAAATATCTGGACTTTCATTAAAATAAAGTTATTAAGAATGTTGCCTGTATCATATTAAAGTCTACTAAGAGCAATCAAAGTATGATTGAGTATCATAAAAATCAAGTTTGTTGTGTAGTATATGAATACAAATATTTATTAAAAGAATTTAAACTTAAAATTATAAATTAAAAGATGACCTAAATAAATAATTTAAAAATAGATTTTTATGGTGAGATAATTCCTCATAACATATGAATGACCAAATGAATATAAATAAAAAATTATATTGTATGAAATGAATGTTTTTTTTTCATGTTTAGGCATAAATTAAGTAAAAGGGATAAATCAAATGATTTGCAATAAATGTATTGGAGAATTGAGTTCAGTTTGCTTTTTTTTTTATAATATCCTCATGGAGCTATTAAAGCCCAACAAATATTTAACAATAATTAAACTATTTGACCTCATCCATGTGCAGATAGAGTTCTTCCACAACATAAGAATACATTTATTGCAATCCAATCTTGGCATATAAGAACAATGTTAGCATCAAGCAAACAATGATATGTTCTTTCATTTTCATATCATCTGCCCTGCAGCTAACACCTTCCCTACACATTTGAGAGTGCAACATTTGAAACATGGATCTCAGCCCAAAGCATATTCAACTAATCTGTTGATGCCAGTAGAAACGATGGAGCTCACAAAGCACAATACAAAATTCAGAACATCAACTCATAAAATTAAGAAAATATACTTCATTTAATCCTTTGCATCCCTATACAATTAAAAATGAGTTAGTGCTAAAGTATTACTTGTTTTAACAATTCTAAGTATAGGAAGCTTGTAAGAGATATGCAACATCCATTATAAATTGAATTTTTGTCTATCGTGATAAACTGAATCAAAACAATTAATTGTCATCCCTAGGGAGATTGGAAGAATGATCATGCAAAGAACTTTTATATTATGCTCTTCAAAACTACAAATGACACGATGACAAAGTTGGAGCTTTGTTGGCTTTAATCTAAGGTACATGAAGTTATTAAAGAATATAATATCTACTAAGTTAACTATATCAACAAAAAACTTTTTTAGTGTTGATAATTGTTATTTTAATTATACTAAAGATTATTAGAGAATTAATACATTCCTTCAAAATTTGAATCATAAAAAATTATTCAATTTTGTGTGTGCACATTTTTCTTTGTATGATGATCGACAAATTATGATGATAATCCTATAATACCACTAATAACCTTGATAATTTTCTTGTGATGATTCAATTTTTTTCTTACCATGAATTTGATAATATTTTTATTTTGTTTTTAATCTATAAATTTCTCTTATAATTCACAACTCAGGTGTCCTTGATGTATTAAACATCAATCTTTTCCTTTAAATGACTAAATGTTTCCATTGATTATCCTCTTAACTAATGAAAGTGATAATACTATTGTTCGCATCGGTAAAGATTAAAAAGGTCTAGGATGAATATCTTTAAAAAAATATCTCATAATAAATTGGGATTTACTCCCAGAATTTGACGTGCATTTGAAGATAATTTAAAATACTCTTTAAGGGTTACTTCTTTGTTTTGATAAATTTTAGAAACATTCAAAGGGTCCTTGATGAGCTTTCAATTAGTAATAAACTATTAAACTAAAAATTTGATATGGTCGGCAAATGTATGGATAGTCTTACCGAAGAGAACATAATTAAACTTACGCTCAACCCTCAAATGTGGGTTAGGAAAACCTGGAAAACGAACACTTCCAAGGATTGTTGAATATGCATGATATTCTTGTAATGATTGATGTATTTATAAAGATCAAATGTCTCATTGTACAATTTTATTACAGGCAACTTGAATTCTATTTGAATAAGATATTAAAGAATATAATCTTTATAGACGGATTCTTGAAAGCTACTATGGTATGTAAGATGATTCCTATCTCTTAAAGGAAATTTCTCATTAACATGACATTAAATTTTTTCTCGTATGATATTAAGAGCAACATAAATGTAACTAGGTTGAGCGAAGTTCACTAAGGTTATTCGGCATTATGGTTCAGTTAAATAGCTCAAGAAAATTGTGTTGAACTAGCAATCATCTCCAAGATATCCTAATGAGGTTGCGGGAAAGGAACTCTGAAGGAGGCCCCCACATGAGTACCTTTAAATTGACTAGTTTTAGCCTATTATTGATTTCGTGGTAGGTGATGTGATTGTATTGTTTGTTGAGTATATTCATGTAGGAGCTGAAGATTTTAAGCTTGATTTGACATTTAAGTACCGTAATATTCTCTAATTTGATTGATTTAGAGTTGTCAGATTCGTATTCTCTAGAATCTCAATGAGATTATAAGCATGTAAGTTTGAGAAATTATTTGACTTTTTAATTAGTATAGTAAATTTTTCAATTTTACTGTACCTGCTTGATTGTAGCTTATTTGGACTTTGATCAAACCTTTTTTTGGTGTTAGGTTCTTTTTGTGAAGACATTCAGTTTGACTATAAATTTAATGAAATTAGAGGTCAAAATGGCCTGAATTTCATTCTAAAATTTCTTCATTAAAAAATCACATCAGTAGTCACATTTTATTGGATGACTTTTTTGCGACATATCAATAATAATATAATATAATCAATTAATAATATAATAATAATTGAATATTGTACGCTTGATTGAAATAATTAATCCAAATTAAATATAATGAAATGCTAGGAATTTATATTGGAAGAACTACATGTCGCTTTTATAATAGTGCTATTGGTATGCCATTGGGTGATTGCCCTGATGAATAGAGATTTTAGGTTATTAGATTTGAACGTTGACTAGTACTTGTCAATGGGCTAATTAAAAGTCAAATGTTGATTTGCTATTATTGACTGTGAACAATTAAATATAGGAGGTCATTTTATTTAATTTATAGGCGAAGCATAACTCTTATAAAAGAGCGATCATTTTTCACCTTCAATATCTATGATGTATTCTTGGTATATTTCAATGTTTATAGATGAACCTAATTGTTACACGTGCAAAAGGAAAAAAAAAGGTCTAAAAATGATTCTAAAATCGCACTTAAAACAATACTTTTAAGAAAAACTATTTTAAACAATTTTTAGCCACGCTAACAAACCTTTATGGTGATATAATATATTTTTATACTACTTTTTAATGCAGAACTTTTAACGATCTATGGTTCACTAAAACAAGCGTTGGATGAGATGTCTGAAAGTACATACAAATGAACTATTCATAGATTCTCAACTTTTAATTTTAGTAATGATTTTTTATCTTTGTATGCTAAACAAAAATTTATGCTTCATTCATTCCAAACAATAATAGAAAGTCTTTAAATGTTAATTTCATAAGAAATTTGAGAGTCAATGTAAATTTTATGTACTAAATGAAATTCAGGACACAATAGAAAATTTGGCACACATACCCAATCACCAAGAGCTTATTTGGATCACTTTAAGTTTTTAGTTTGTATACTATACAAACTAAAACCAAGATTTAAAAAAAAACAACAAAAAATTAAAGTGATCCAAATAACCTCTTGGTGATTGGTATGTGTGTCGGATTTTCTATTGTGTCCTGAATTTCATTTAGTTTGTATAAACACTACCGTTGTTGGTCCCACGCCCTGATGCGAAAAGTGGAGGGTTGCGTTAGGTAGTCGACAGCCAGCGTAAAATTTGCCGAAAAAAATCATGACATGAATCCCACATTACGGGCGAATGCGGGTAAAGAAGTTAGTCCATGAAACTAATGAAACTAATATTAGGATAGAATCTTGGAATATATGTACTCTCAATGATAAATTAATGAAATTAGTTGATATTATGATTCATAGGAAAATTAATATCTTATGTATTCAAGAAACTAAGTGGGTTAGAGAAAAAACTATGGAGATTGATAATTTAGGTTTTAAACTTTGGTATTCTGGTAAGAGTCGCACTAGAAATGGTGTGAGTGTAATTATATATAAGAGTTTGAAAGATCTTGTTGTAAATATTAATAGAGTTGGAGATAGAATTATAGTCCTTAAGATTATCATTGGTAGTAAGATTTTTAGTATTATAAGTGCTTATGTTCCTCTAGTAGGTTTAGATACAGGGTCTAAAGATAAATTTCGGAATGACTTAGAAGACTTAATACAAATGATACCTCTTGAAAAAAAAAAAATTATTAGAGGATATTTAAATAGACATGTTGGTAGAATGGTAGAAGACTCCAGCAATAATCATGTTGACTACGGTTTTGGAGTAACTAATGAAGAAGGTAAAGCTATTTTAGATTTTGAAAAGAAGAGATCGTCTTGATTGTAAAGATTATAAGGTCATTCCAAGTGAGAATTTAAGTACCCAAAATTGTTTATTAGTTTTAGATTTTAAAATTAAGAGTTGTAAAATAAATAATACTAGAACTCATCATCGTAGAATTAGATGGAGAAATTTAAAAAACACAAATAAAATTATTTTTATGAGTAAAATTCAAGATTTTAAAATTTGGGATATTCATGAGGAAGCAAATGTTATGTGAGATAAAGTAACACACTATCAAACAAGTAGCAAAAGATGTGCTTGGAGAATCAAAAGAAAAAAAAATTATAAATAAAAAAAGTTAGTGGTGAAATAATAATGTGCAAGAAAGATAAAATATAAGAAATTATGTTATAAAAATTGATTTAAATGTAAAAGCATGGAGAACTGGAAAAAATATCAAACGGCCCGCAGGAAGTCTAAAAGAACAATCTGTGACGCTAAAAATTTTGCTTTTAATGATCTTTATAATAAAATATATACTAAAGAGGGTGAAAAATATATGTATAAACTAGCCAAACAAAGAGAAAAGAAAAGTAAATATTTAACAAGTAAAATATATTAAAGTTAAAAATCAAAAAATACTTTTTTTAGAAAAAGATATTCAACATAGGCGGGTGAGTTACTTTGATAAACTATTTAATGAAGTTTCTAAAAATACGATTGACTTTAGTGATCTTAATATCGTGAATAATAATAAAACGTTTCCTTTTTACCGCCGCATTAGTAAAAAAAAAGTTGAGGAGGCTTTAAAGAAAACCAAGGGTGGAAAGTCTGTAGGGATCCAATTGAACTGTGGAAATATTTGGGAGATTTGGGAGTTTCTTGGCTTACTAAACTCTTTAATGTGTGGAAATATTTGGGAGATTTGGGAGTTTCTGGGCTTACTAAACTCTTTAATATTATTTTAATGAAATATTTGCCAGATTTGGGAGTTTCTTGGCTTACTAAACTCTTTAATATTATTTTAAAAACTAAAAAGATGTTAGGTGATTTGGGAGTTTCTTGGCTTACTAAACTCTTTAATATTATTTTAAAAAATAAAAAGATATACCAAGGGTGGAAAGTCTGTAGGACCTGATGATATCCCAATTGAAGTGTGGAAATATTTGGGAAAGGGTGGAAAGTCTGTAGGACCTGATGATATCCCAATTGAAGTGTGAAAATATTTGGGAGATCTGCAGGACCTGATGATATCCCAATTGAAGTGTGGAAATATTTGGGAGATTTGAGTTTCTTATACTAAACTCTTTAATATTATTTTAAAAACTAAAACGATGCCTGAGGAGTGGAGGAAGAGTATTTTGGTCATCTGTAGGACTTGATGATATCCCAATTGAAGTGTGGAAATATTTGGGAGATTTGGGAGTTTCTTGGCTTACTAATTTTCAGTTAAAAATATGTCTGAGGAGTGGAGGAAGAGTATTTTGGTCCCCATTTTTAAGGATAAAGGGGATTCACAAGAGTTTGCAAATTATAGAGGAATTAAGTTGATGTGCCATACTTTAAAGTTATGGGAGGGGGTAATTGAACATATGTTAAGACGCATCACAAAGATTTCTCATAATCAATTTGGATTTATGTCGGGCAGGTNCAATCTCTTAGAATGAGAAATTCATGATATAATGAGGTGATGAAGAAGATGAAAGTGGTTTCAGATCTTCTATTCATTGCATCCGGTTGTAGCCAATCCTGATGGTGAATGATATGCAGCTACCACCAGCAAAGAAATTTCAACTCTGCAGATTCTNAACCTATTTGTTTACCCGTTTTGTTGGTTTGGCAAAAAAATGTTTTAGAAGAGCTACAGAGGCAAGCAGCTCCATGATCTCCTGTACAAGACCAGGGCTAAAGAAGTACATGACTTTAGTCACCGTGAGTATAGCTAAGCATTCAGTTCATCTTTCCCTTTTTTTTCATTTTTAACCTACGGCTCCTTCGGCAGATTGTTGATGGAAAACATGTTTTAGAAATTAATGAGCTTGTTTTTTATCTTTTATTTATGACAGTGCCTCAGGTGTTTAGGGAAGAGCTGCGCGAAGCTGGGTGGAGGGTTGGAAGATCACCTATTCATCATGCTGTCACCGCATCTGATGGCACTGTTAAGGTATCATTGAATTCTTGATTCTTTGTCTCGTGTGGCACAAGATCATTGTTTGTTGGGGAAAATATTGATTTGGTTATTGCGCCTTAGCCGCACTAGTTGAATTTCAAGTACACAAAGAGCAAATTGCTAGAATTTTAAAAATGAATCAATACATAATAAAAATAGTAAATTAATGAATATGATTTTAATATTTTGGTAGTAAGTTATTATTTATTATTTATTTTAAGAAAGTATTGACATATAACTAGTAGGGAGATAAAATAGTAATATCACTAATTTATGATTATTTTTAGAAGAGAATTATGAGAGTAGATTGGATTCTTAATTGAAATTATAGACAAATTCATTCAAGCATTAAATAAAAAGATGTTAGATCGATCTAACATATGAAAGTCATTTTAATTGGATTTAGCTGGTCATGAATTATTGAAAATAAATTAAATAAGAATGACTTGTACATTATATGAATAATTAATAAAACGAGATGATTGTGATGGAATATTGTAAGCATCAGGTTTACTGTGAGGTATATAAATTAAATTATGTCTTCTTAAAATATTTATTCACATTGTGAATTGAAAGGCCAACCTAAATGAATAATTTAAAAATAGATTAAAAGTGAATAACAACATATGAAAATCGTAAATAAATGGTTATGATTTAAATATTTCAATACTGTGTTTTACAGTTTTTTCAATATATTTTATTTTTAATTAAAATAATGAAAGTGTCTAGTTGGTAGATAAAATATTTATATTAATTATTTTTGCTATTTTTAGTAGAGAAATATGAGAAAGATTAGATACTTAGTGTTATAGGGGGAAAAAAATCATTTAAGAGTTAAAATCAAGTGATGTTTAACCTACTTAACATATGAAAGTTGTTTTAATTTAATTTAAGAGACCACCAAATATCTGGACTCTCATTAAAATAAAGTTATTAAGAATGTTGCCTGTGTCATATTAAAGTCTAGTAAGAGCAATCAAAGTATGATTGAGTATTATAAAATTCAAGCTTGTTGTGTAGTATATGATACAAATATTTATTAAAAGAATTTAAACTTAAAATTATAAATTAAAAGATGACCTAAATAAATAATTTAAAAATAGATTTTTATGGTGAGATAATTCCTCATAACATATGAATGACCAAATGAATATAAATAAAAAATTATATTGTATGAAATGAATGTTTTTTTTTCATGTTTAGGCATAAATTAAGTAAAAGGGATCAATCAAATGATATGCAATAAATGTATTGGAGAATTGAGTTCAGTTTGCCTTTTTTTTTTATAATATCCTCATGGAGCTATTAAAGCCCAACAAATATTTAACAATAATTAAACTATTTGACCTCATCTATGTGCATATAGAGTTCTTCCACAACATAAGAATACATTTATTGCAATCCAATCTAGGCATATAAGAACAATGTTAGCATCAAGCAAACAATGATATGTTCTATCATTTTCACATCATCTGCCCTGCAGCTGAGTACAACATTTGAAACATGGATCTCAGCCCAAAGCATATTCAACTAATCTGTTGATACCAGTAGAAACGATGGAGCTCACAAAGCACAATACAAAATTCAGAACATCAACTCATAAAATTAAGAAAATATACTTCGTTTAATCCTTTGCATCCCTATACTGGGAAGTAATCAATAAGTGTGGTTTTTAAAAATGAGTTAGTGCTAAAGTATTACTTGTTTTAACAATTCTAAGTATAGGAAGCTTGTAAGAGATATGCAACATCCATTATAAATTGAATTTTTGTCTATCGTGATAAACTGAATCAAAACAATTAATTGTCATCCCTAGGGAGATTGGAAGAATGATCGTGCAAAAAACTTTTGCAGTATGCTCTTCAAAACTACAAATGACACGATGACAAAGTTGGAGCTTTGTTGGGTTTAATCTAAGGTACATGAAGTTATTAAAGAATATAATATCTACTAAGTTAACTATATCAACAAAAAACTTTTTTAGTGTTGATAATTGTTATTTTAATTATACTAAAGATTATTAGAGAATTAATACATTCCTTCAAAATTTGAATCATAAAAAATTATTCAATTTTGTGTGTGCACATTTTTCTTTGTATGATGATCGACAAATTATGATGATAATCCTATAATACCACTAATAACCTTGATAATTTTCTTGTGATGATTCAATTTTTTTCTCACCATGAATTTGATAATATTTTTATTTTGTGGTTAATCTATAAATTTCTCTTATAATTCACAACTCAGGTGTCCTTGATGTATTGAACATCAATCTTTTCCTTTAAATGACTAAATGTTTCCATTGATTATCCTCTTAACTAATGAAAGTGATAATACTATTGTTCGCATCAGTAAAGATTTAAAAGGTCTAGGATGAATATCTTTAAAAAAAAATCTCATAATAAATTGGGATTTACTCCCAGAATTTGACGTGCATTTGAAGATAATTTTAAAATACTCTTTAAGGGTTACTTCTTTTTTTTGATAAATTTTAGAAACATTCAAAGGGTCTTTGATGAGCTTTCAATTAGTAATGAAATATTAAACTAAAAATTTGATAAGGTCGGCAAATGTATGGATAGTCTTACCCAAGAGAACATAATTAAACTTACGCTTAACCCTCAAATGTGGGTTAGGAAAACTTGGAAAACGAAACATCCAAGAATTGTTGAATATGCATGATATTCTTGTAATGATTGATGTCTTTATAAAGATCAAATGTCTCATTGTACAATTTTATTATAGGCAACTTGAATTCTATTTGAATAAGATATTAAAGAATATAATCTTTATAGACGGATTCTTGAAAGCTACTATGGTATGTAAGATGATTCCTATCTCTTAAAGGAAATTTCTCATTAACATGACATTAAATTTTTTCTCGTATGATATTAAGAGCAGCATAAATGTAACTAGGTTGAGCGAAGTTCACTAATGTTATTCGGCATTATGGTTCAGTTAAATAGCTCAAGAAAAGTGTGTTGAACTAGCAATCATCTCCAAGATATCCTAATGAGGTTGTGGGAAAGGAACTCTAAAGGAGGCCCCCACATGAGTACCTTTAAATTGACTAGTTTTAGCCTATTATTGATTTCGTGGTAGGTGATGTGATTGTATTGTTTGTTGAGTATATTCATGTAGGAGCTGAAGATTTTAAGCTTGATTTGACTTTTAAGTACCGTAATATTCTCTAATTTGATTGATTTAGCGTTGTCAGATTCGTATTCTCTAGAATCTCAATGAAATTATAAGCATGTAAGTTTGAGAAATTATTTGACTTTTTAATTAGTATAGTAAAATTTTCAATTTTACTGTACCTGCTTGATTGTAGCTTATTTGGACTTCGATCAAACTTTTTTTTGGTGTTGTTAGGTTCTTTTTGTGAAGACATTCAGTTTGACTATAAATTTAATGAAGTTAGAGGTCGAAATGGTCTGAATTTCATTCTAAAATTTTTTCATTAAAAAATCACATCAGTATTCACGTTTTATTGGATGACTTTTTTGCGACATATCAATAATAATATAATATATTCAATTAATAATATAATAATAATTGAATATTGTACGCTTGATTGAAATAATTAATCCAAATTAAATATAATGAAATGCTAGGCATTTATATTAAAGATATGTATACTAGAGTTGTTACTTGTGTTCAAATTAAAGGAGGATTGACTAAATATTTTCCTATTTCTGTTGGATTACATCAGGGATCGGCTTTAAGCCCATATCTTTTTGCTTTAGTTATGGATGGTCTTACTGGACATCTACAGGAGGATGTACCTTGGTGTATGCTTTTTGCTGATGATATTCTTCTCATGGATAAAACGAGAGAAAAAGCTCAGGAAAAACTTGAGTTATGGAGGTCTACATTAGAGTCTAAAGGCCTTCATTTAAGTAGAACTAAAACTGAATACTTGGAATGTTATTTTGGTAGTAATAGCTCTAGTACCAGAAGTGTGACTTTGGGTGATCAAATTATTAAAAGGTGTGAGCGTTTTAGATATCTTGTGTCTGTTGTTCAAAGCGATGGTGATATAGATGCGGATGTTAATAGTAGAGTTCAAGTTGGTTGGTTGAATTGTAGGAATGCTTCGGGCCTTTTGTGTGATAGAAAAGTACCGCTTAGACTGAAAGGAAAATTTTATTTTGGGGCCTATTGTGTGATAAAAAAAATATCGCTTAGACTGAAAGAAAAATTTTATAAAATGTTGGTGAGTCTTTTATGTGATAGAAAAGTACCGCTTAGACTGAAAGGAAAATTTTATAAGACGGTGGGGAGGTGATAGAAAAGTATCGCTAAGACTGAAAGGAAAATTTTATAGATGGTGGTGAGACCTGCAATGCTCTATTACACTGAATGTTGGCCTTTAAAAGAGAAGCATAATAAGTGGTGAATATGACGCTGAATGTTGGCCTTTAAAAGAGAAGCATAATAATCGGTGAGACCTGCAATGCTCTATGGCGTTGAATGTTGGCCTTTAAAAGAGAAGCATAACACTAAATAGAGACCTGCAATGCTCTATGGCGTTGAATGTTGGCCTTTAAAAGAGAAGCATAATAATAAGAGCCTTTTGTGTGATAGAAATGTACCGCTAAGACTGAAAGGAAAATTTTATAAGACGGTGGTGAGAGCTGCAATGCTCTATGGCGCTGAATGTTGGCCTTTAAAAGAGAAGCATAATAATAAGTTAAGACGGTGCTCTATGGCACTGAATGTTGGCCTTTAAAAGAGAAGCATAATAATAAGTTAAGTGTTGCTGAGATGAGAATGCGTTGAATGCTGACCTTTAAAAGAGAAGCATAATAATAAGTTAAGTGTTGCCGAGATGAGAATGATTAGGTGGATCAAAAGAGAAGCATAATAATAAGTTAAGTGTTGTCGAGATGAGAATGATTAGGTGGATGAGTGTTTTACACTTAGAGACAAAATGCGAAATGAATATATTCGTGATAGGGTTGGTGTAGCTTCTGTGACGGACAAAATTAGAGGAAGTTGTCTTAGATGGTTTGGTCACATTAAACGTCGACCATCTGATGATCCGATTAAGAGAGTAGACGTTTTAGATTCGACTTGTGTTAAGAAAGGCAGAGGTAGACCTAGGAAGACTTGGGCTTATTGTATTAAAAATGATCTTAATTTANTGAAGATATTACACTAAATAGGACGCAATGGAGTAAAAGGATTCATGTAGCTGACCTCACGTAGTGGGATTAAGGCTTTGTTGTTGTTGTTGGTTTTAGTTTGTATAGTTTTATGTATATGTTTTAATATGAAATAAATACCTAATTAATATTCTTATATACAATCTTCTATTCCCCACAACACATCTGCTGCCTGTCTGTAAAATTCAATAGTCCTGATAGTAGCAACCTCAGCTTCCCTCCTACTTTTCATCATTCTCCAAATTTTCCGAAAGCTGCTCTCCAATTAAGTAGAGGGAACAGTTGATTTTTTTGAGCATCATGGTGGAGGGAGGAATGATTTGGAGTAGAGACATAAGTGCAGAGTTGTGTGGCATACATGTGACTTCTAGGTCTTGCACATTGTACTTGATATGTTTTGTATGAAGATGATGTTTAGTACGGGATTTTTCGGCCCTAATAGTTTGTGGAGGAGGGTGCTCATGCTCCCTTTGTCAACCAGTTTTTGCATAGGACTCATGGTTGGGTTAAAGGGCAAAGGGTGAGAGGTGGTAGTGGTAGGGAGGAGAGTAGATGAATGGTTCCAATTCAACACCTTTGGATTCTTTCAAAGACAGTAAATTTCCAAAATTAAATTACTGTCTCAGAAATTTTTGCATGACCTATTCTATGGAGGCTTAATTTTTTATTGTCTTATTTATACAATTTATCTTGCAGATACTTATCCGGTTAGAAGATAACAGATTAGTAGAGGCTGTAGGGATACCAGTTGAACATGAGAAAGGTTCTTTTCGCCTCACTGCATGTATATCGTCACAGGTATATCTTCTAAATTGGTTGAGAACTCTAGTTCACTCAGCTGTTCAGTTCCTTCCATCTATATTAATTCTTATGTATTTATATTGCACACAATTTTTATGTCTTTACATATCTCGCTTGTAAACTTTCATATTTACACTCATAGCTCTCAAATCTTTGATATTACAAAAAAAAATAGAACAATTATCACTTTTTTTTTATGTGAAATACACCTGTTCATTCATAGGCTTAAAGCACCAAAGTGCCATGCATGTATATATGAAAGTTTAGGTGTGAGATATGTAAATACATAAGAATGTGTGCTAGGTATGTAGATTTTCCTTATTTTTATTGTTTGCTAACTTATTAACACCTGTCATGTAACATCATCTTTTTTGTTATTCAACTTCTATTCCTTCTTTTTATGTTTTGTGGGCTTATGCAGGTTGGCTGTCCCCTGCGGTGCTCCTTTTGTGCTACCGGTAAGGGTGGTTACTCAAGGAACCTCCTTCGGCATGAGATAGTTGAACAGGTACTTCTGAAACTATGGTATTTGCTCTCCATGGTTGAGCTGTAGAAATAATGTGTGAGCCAATGGATTTTAGGTAATGGCGATTGAGGAGATTTTCAAACATAGGGTCACGAANAATAGTTGAACAGGTACTTCTGAAACTATGGTATTTGCTCTCCATGGTTGAGCTCTAGAAATAATGTGTGAGCCAATGGATTTTAGGTAATGGCGATTGAGGAGATTTTCAAACATAGGGTCACGAATGTTGTGTTTATGGGAATGGGTGAGCCAATGTTGAACCTGAAGTCAGTCCTGGAATCTCACAGATGCTTGAATAAGGTTTATCATAAGCTTCTTTTCATTTTTTGTGTTCTATTATCTTTTGTTCAGATGTTAAATTTACATTATGGAATCTGTCATTTGTTTTAGTAGCTTTTACTTTTCTGATTAGTATACTCTTACAGATTTTCGTCAGCGACCTTTAAAAAATTTATATATTTTTTCAATGATTTTAGTGCTACAGAAGCGCAGTTTTATTCTTGATGTTTGATAAGTCATATTCCCTTTCCTTAAATGATTTTGTGATTGCTGATTTTTTTACATCAAACTTTTTCAAGTTATAATTGTCCTTATGGTTATAGGATTTACAAATTGGACAAAGAATGATGACAATATCCACAGTTGGTGTGCCAAACACAATCAAGATGTTGGCATCACACAAGCTTCAATCAACATTGGCTGTTAGGTGAATACTCGCTTACAAATCCTTACTTTAACAAGCTTCATTATGCAATTTACATCAACAATAAGTCTTTATCCCACTAAGTGGGGTCGGCTACATGTAATTTACCTCAATAAAAAAAAATCCAATGATATTGGAAATGACATTATTTTATATTTTCTAAAATTACAAAATTCTTACCAAAGAAAATCCTTAGCCTGCATTTTCTTCTTTCAGTCTTCATGCTCCTAACCAAAAACTTCGCGAGGAAATTATTCCAAGTGCGAAATCCTACCCTATAGATGCACTTATGCATGATTGCAAGGATTATTTCCAAGAAACTGGAAGGAGGGTGTCTTTTGAATATACACTTCTAGGTGAATTTGCACTCTTACACAATCCTTCTTAATACAAAGAAGCAAAACTATTGGAATTAACATTTAGTATTTGCTTTTAAACCTTTCTTTGTTTCTTAGCTGGAACAAATGATGCGGTAGAACATGCAGTAGAGCTTGCTGAGTTTCTCCGCTGCTTTAGCCCTGGCTCACATGTCAATCTCATACCATTCAATCCAATAGACGGTTCTGCATACAGAAGGCCATACAAGAAAGCGGTATACAATAATTTACTGTTTCCCACTTTATTTTTTAGGAAGAATTGCATACATTAAAATGATGGTATTTACATCGGAAGAATCCATGGACATTTGCTCGATTTGCAGGTTCTAGCATTCGCTTCAGCCTTAGAAGGTAGAAAGATAACTGTCAGCATTCGCCAGACACGTGGGCTTGATGCAAGTGCAGCCTGTGGACAGCTCAGAAATGATTTCCAGAAGAGGCCTCTTCTTGATTTACCAACTTCTGAGTCTCAACTCTCTCCTGTATGAAGCACAAGCTGTCCGCTAATCTCTTAGAATGAGAAATTCATGATATAATGAAGTGATGAAGAAGATGAAAGGGGTTTCAGATCTTCTATTCATTACATCTGGTTGTAGCCAATCCTGATGGTGAATGATATGCAGCTACCACCAGCAAAGAAATTTCAACTCTGCAGATTCTGGATTTGTAGGGGAAGACTTGAATTTCATAACTTTCTCCAGCCGGCTTTGTCTTCATTGGTCAATGTGGAGCTTTTGAGCATTTTTTAAAGTTGATTTTTATCTAGCAAGGCTTGATTGTTTGAATCAGAGATTCAAGTAGCTGATCTTCTTTAATATTCATTACAATAGTTACCAGAAGCTAAAACTTTTGTTGTAACATGAAAGTTTAATGCCTTTCAAACTGGACAACTTCTGAATTTTGAAGTACTTTTCCGTGTTGGAGCTTCAGTTTTAGGAGCTTTGAAGAGTCTTTGTTTTGTCAAGTGTCATGTTTTAAACATGCAGACAATTATGCTGCGACTTTGTTAATGCTTGTTCTGTACTAGCTTTCATTCATAAAGGCATTTAACAGCTATGCGAATAGACTGATGTATGCTTGCATTCATATAAGATTAACTTTAGGTGCAATTTTCATACATGTCCTTTGAAATTTGTTTATTTAGGGTCTGTTTGGGGTAACTGTGACTTTTTGAATAATATGTTGATAAGTTGATAAAAAATAATCGATTGATAAGTTAGGTGCGGTGACTATTATAAATTTTTATTTTTTTTGGAAAAGTCAGACCGCAACCAAAAAACTATTACAACACTTAGATAGATGTGGTGTGAAAACGCAGTTTTCAGTATTTTGAAAATGCATAAGCTGTCAAAATACAGTTTATCAAAAATGTCAGGTGCGTTTTGAAAACACTGCCGCGCTATATAAGATGCCCCAAACGGTTAGTCTCACTTTTTGATTTAGAGTAGAGTAGGGGTAAAAAAGAATGTATTTCTCTTTTGGTTTGTTTGTGCCTATTAGTATTTTCATTATCTAGATGTTTTGTTGGCTATTGGGGGCTATAATTTTACTTGCCGGTCATGTACATAAATACCACATAATTCATATCCATTTATATATGTAACTATCTAAATTTTAATTTTTATATTTATAACACTCAAATCATTCATATTATATAAAAAAATATCATTATTATTAAATTCAGAAGGTGAAATACATTTCTTTTTTATAATAGAAGTGTTATAAATATAAAAATGAAAATTAGGGATTAGATACATAAATACAAAGTAATTTTTTTGGTATGTATGTAAATTTTTCTTCTCTTAATTTTGTTGCTGTCTAGTCTGGTTGGCATATGCCTCCATTGGGTGCTCGCTTTGGAAATTGCTGCTGGGTTGGCCGTCACAGTCTGATGGGTGTTCTCACCATATGGGTGACCGCAGGTTCGCAGCAAACGCACAAGCACGCTTCAAACTCCAAGAAGGAATCTTTTCCCTGTTTACTCCCTCCATCAATACAAAACCCTAAACCCATCACGAAACCTTGGAGCTTTACTTGAATTCCTCCAATGGCGGACAACCTCTCCTCCGATGAGGACTCAGAGTTCAGCGAATCTGAACTCGACGACTACGCCGAGAAAGCCTATTTGTCCTTCAAAGACGGAAATNTTATCATTATTATTAAATTCAAAATGTGAAATACATTTCTTTTTTATAATAGAAGTGTTATAAATATAAAAATTAAAATTAGGGATTAGATACATAAATACAAAGTAATTTTTTGGTATGTATGTAAATTTTTCTTCTCTTAATTTTGTTGCTGTCTAGTCTGGTTGGCTTGTGCCTCCATTGGCTGCTAGCTTTGGAAATTGCTGCTGGGTTGGCCGTTACAGTCTGATGGGTGTTCTCACCGTATGGGTGACCGCAGGTCCGCAGCAAACAAGCCCGCTTCAAACTCCAAGAAGGAATCTTTCCCCTATTTACTCCCTCCATCAATAAAAAACCCTAAACCCACCACGAAACCTTGGAGCTTTACTTGAATTCCTCCAATGCCGGACAACCTCTCCTCCGATGAAGACTCAGAGTTCAGCGAATCTGAACTCGACGACTACGCCGAGAAAGCCTATTTGTCCTTCAAAGACGGAAATCACCGAATTCTAAACCCCGATGGCACCATGCGCTGTCCTTTCTGTGCCGGTAAGAAGAAGCAGGATTATCGATACAAAGACCTCCTTCAGCACGCAATTGGAAGGGGCTCTTCCACTTCAAGAAAGGCTAAGGAGAAGGCCAACCATCTTGGCTTTGCTCGATTCCTCCAAAACGACCTCGCCCTGGCCGCAGGGATCGTGAATCCTCCTCCTCCACCGCTTGCAGCTGAAAAGGCATCATCCAGTTCTAATTCGAGTACCGATGAGCTTTTTGTTTGGCCTTGGGCGGGAATGCTTGTCAATTTGCCTATAGAATATGAGTGTGCTCTTCTCAAAGAGCAATTTTCAGAGTTCAATCCGGTGGATCTCATTGTTTCTCCTGAGCGATACCCTGAATCGGGTAAAGGCGAGGCTGTGATTTTGTTTAATAGTGATTGGAGTGGGTTCAAGGATGCCGTGGCATTTGAAAACCACTTTAAGGCTAAACGGCTGGGAAAGAAGGATTGGAATGAAAAGAAAGGCCTGAACTTGACTGGGATTCATGGGTGGATTGCACGTGATGATGATTTTAATTCTGATAGGCTGCTTGGAAAGATTCTGCAGAAGCATGGGGAATTGAAGACGGTGGAGGATGTGACGGAGGAGGAGGCGAGGGAGAATGGTATGGTGGTGGCTGTTCTTGCGAAGAAAATAGAGGTGAGGAATAAGTACTTGCAGGAATTGGAGTGCAAGTATAGTGACACGAACATGTCACTTAAAAACTTGATGGAATCGAATGCTAAGATTCTACAGGAGTACAATGAAGGTGAGTTAGTTATCATGGTTTCTTATTTTAGACGATCAAATCTTACATGTGGCTTATTATTTTACTTCAGATTTTAGTTTGTTTTAGCTATTGCATTGACTAAAAGAAATGGACAATTTTTGGATGTTTTGCAAGTTGAGAACTTTGCTTTTTAGTGTTAAATTATTATTGGTCATCTCTATAAGTGTCAGCCAGTATATAGTAGATGCATCTGCATTTTTAATGTTTTGATCTATTGATGTTTTTATCCTCAGGATTTTTATATTTCTCACTAAAGTTTGTTATTTTTATTATTAATATTTATTTTTTATTTTTGATGTGTATTGCACCTGTTTCCAGTGTTGCTATTGCTTTTATTAATACTCAGTTTGTGTCTATGACGTATTTGTCTCTTCCATCTGATTCAAGCTACTGATTTTTGTATTTTGGATTAGGAGAGGTAATAATTTGTAGACTAAATAAGAATGTCAGGATAAATTGGACCACTTAGTCACCTTACATATTGTTTAAATGAATGTGATTATTACTTGTTTCTAGGTATGTGAAAATACCTGAAGAGCCAACTTGATCAATTGATTTATTTCACTTCCTAATATGTCACAATTTGTATGCATTTTTTAAATTCTTATAACTAAATCTAATTGAATTCTTTGTTTTTAGATGTTCAGGTACAAACTACAATCTAAGTATTATTTATCTAACTCCTAACACATGCTCTCATCACTTTTGCTTTCCCCTTACTGCTCTATCCCCTGTCTGCTTCTCGTGCTTTTTGACCCTATTGCCGTTTTCTATTGAATTTACCTTTATTGCGGACATTACCTTCATAACTTATTGCTTTGATTGTAATGTTGTCTTGCAGCAAAGTTCCGTTGTTGTTACTATGTCTACATTCGCCATGACCACAAAATTCACATTCACAATCATTGTTGTTCGTATTTTCCACACTTTCGCCTCACCTTCCGTATTACTCAAAGATTTTCACAACCACCCGACACCTTTACATTCTCCCTCCTTTCCCTTCTTGTTCTTAGTTTCCTGTTCCTCTATCTTCCTATAGGGAAAGCCTTTTAAGGACAAAAATAATGTCGACTAAGCTTGAGGGAAACCCAAGGACTCATGCTTATTTGAATGGTGATTAATTTAGTTTGGATATGTGCATGAAAAGTAGAAAACATATAGAACTGGTTTTGCTCACTTTTTTTGCTTAGAACATATCCAAATAAACCTGAGTTGCATATCTGTTGGATTTAACCAAAAAATTGGCCTACTCTAATCTGGACAGGATGATTGTCCTTACTAAGAAGGAATAGATATGTGGCCATGGGCAAGATATGTTCATTATTTGGCATGATCTGGGGTTGGACATAAACCCACACGTGGCCATCCTATTTTAAGTTAGCTTGACATGTCCTATGCCCAAATCTTGTGTTCATACATAGAACTTAAAAAAAAAAGTTTTATGGTCGTTACATTGTGATGTTTTGAGTTTTGACCTTACATTTCTTCATATAACTTTTTGGAGGGAAATTTCTGAGCTGTTGGTATAGACTACAGGGAAAATGCTTCATTTCTTGTCATGATATCTGTTGGCAAGTTGTTTAGGTTCTTCATCATTTGGACAGCTCATAAAATAAACAATTTATTTCTTATTATATTATTCATTATAACAATGGTAAGGCCCTCCATCGCTTGGATAGCTCATATAATAAACATTTCATTTCTTATTATATGATTCATAATTACAATTGTTTTCTTTTCTTTTTGTGACTTGTATAGCTTCTGTGGTTGGATTAAAAAAAAATCCTCCTTACTGAGATATGAAGTTGATAGGATGTTGATAGGGTGTGAACATGGATCCATACTGATGTAGGACGCTTAGGGTTTAAGGCTTCCAATGCATTTTGAATGAGGCAATGAACAAATGGTACAAAAACAAGAACGGCTACAATTTGCACGAAATTCCCTTCTTTAGGTGTAGATTCACGAAATTGAGAAAGCTAAAACTAAATGATAAGATAGGCACCAACTGTTTTGAGAAATTTACTGAGAAATACAAACCACAAAAATTAGTAAGCCGTTAAATTGGTTGTCTCAATTAGAAATGTCAGAGAAGAAAATTGTTCAAGGAAAGTGATCACTAAAATGAAGAAAATTCTAATTTCACACCATTACAAAGTGATATTGATTGCCTGAAAGCTGTTTATTTCGCCTACATCACTCTTGAATGAATCTTGCTTCCTACAATAACTCTGTTGAAAAATAGAAAACAAAAATGTTATTGATAAAAAATTAAGGATCAACACTTTATCATATAAGATACTCATAATCATCTAATATTTTTTGAAATCTACATAAAGCGGCCATAGAAGCTGTTTGGGAACTCTTTGGATTCAATCTAGTAGGGTTAAGTAAATCATGTAAATTCAAATTTGATTAATTCTTGGATTATTAAATCATATAAATTGTTTGGCATGAGATTTATTAAATTTGGTGGCATCCTCTGAAATTATTTGGCAACGTCTTTCAAGTTTTAACTCTTTATATTTAGGTAGAATTTAATAAAAATATTTGAAAAATATTGAGCTAGTACAACAAGGTATTTGTTTAATAAACCCTATATAATTTAAATTATTCCACCAAATTAATCTTTAAGTAATATTTAAGTTTTTATCAATTAATTATTAATTAGTTTGTTTGCTAACTTTATTAATCATTACTTGCAAATATATTAAACTAAGTGAACAATAATCAGTACTTTTGAGGCCAACCATTCAAGCTTTAATCAATTATTTACTCAATTAAATCAATTATTAAATAATTTCAATTTAACTAAATTAAAATAAAATAACTTTTATAAAATGCTATCTTTATGTGTCATTATTTGATATCATACAGCTTTATAGTAAAATCAAATTTTAATCCTTTGAATTTGATATCATTCAGCTTTATAGTAAAACCAAAATTTAATCAAACTATAGGGGAAGTGAATGAAGCCAAATGAGAGCTTACCCAGATTATTAACAGTCATAAAGAAAGAGAATATATCTTGTTCTAATAGGTCTGTCTAAATAACTAAATTAAAAAGGCCACTAAAATGAAATTACTTGAGTTTCAATTTCTTTATTAACATTTTCACATGATATAAACATGCCTGTCATCATCAAATCTACTTGACTTGGACCAAATATTCGGCTTTGAAAATTTTATCATTTGGAAAATCAATGCATTATTTTTATTGTTTTCTACAAAGCCTTACATGAGTAGTCGCAAATAGGTATGTCACAATTGTGTACAACATATCTATGGAATACAAAACAATACAATTGTGGATATAATTTATCATTCAAAATATCTTCTTTTTCAAGACTGCAAGCTATGCAAATTTGTCTAGCAAAGTCTTGGTGCGAATTCATGAGGAGGTGAAAAGTGATAAGAAACATAGGAGTTGACATTAGGCTTCTGAAATAAGACTAATTGAGATATATTAAATATTGTATTAATGGTAGAACTAAAATGTTTTAATTTATTGAAATCAGTTCTAATGTGTTGAGCAAAATTTTAAATTGTCTTACCTTTTTTCCACATTTAATTTCTTAAAGTTTTTTTGAAGAATTTCAAATTTTAAACACATCATAACTTTATAAATTGTTTTGAACTCATTTGTATCTTATTTATATTAGGAGAAAACTTACAATTGTTATTGATATATGTCAAAAGATTCACGACGAAAGAATGATATTTTAGTATCTTAGTGTTGTACGAGAATTCTTCACATACTCAAATAATAAAAGTGTCTAAGCAAGAGGAGACACATCGATTTTTTACATAAAAACCCCCATAATAAGGAAAAAATCATGGGATCTAGCATAGTTAAAATAATCTACTATAAAATTGTAAGTACATATGTCAATTATTGTCATGAATTAGGCAAGATGGAGTTACAAAGTTGATCATTATAGATGTATAACAATAGTTAATCAATAATAACTGTAACTGGTTGTATTGAATGTAGTTATCGACGATAACAGACGACAAAGACCGTAGTCGATTGCTATAGAGACAGTAGTCCATCGTGAATGGTGTAGATGATGGATGCAGCATCAGCTTGTCGTAGAGGCCGTAATTGAAAGTCATGGTAGTAGTTGGTCATGTGGATCATAGATGATCGATTCAGTAGCTTTTGGTGGCCACAAAGGCTGTAGTAAGGTACAGGAGTTGTGAGCCACATAGGTTATGGTTGGTCAACATAGGCTGTAGTGGTGAGTTGTGATAACTTCTGTAGGCCATAAAAGTCAGAGTTAGGAGATGCATGAGTTGTGGATCATATTGACTGCAGTTGATCGCGTATGTTATATTAGTGAACTACAATAACGTCCGTAGGCCACACAAGTTGAATTTGAGAGTCGCACGAGCTATGGTAACATCCATAGGCCACAAAGGCCAGAGTTGAGAGTTGCATGAGTCGTGAACTAGATAAGCCATAGTTGATCACGTTGGTTGTAGTGATGAGCTGCAATATTGTCCTTAAGCCGCAGAGGTCGGAGTTTGGAGTCACGTGAGCTGAGATAACATGTATAGGCTGCAAAGGCTAGAGTTAGAGGCTGCATGAGTTAATGTTTGTAGGCCATAGAGGTCAGAGTTGGGACCTGCATGAGTTGTGATAATGTATATAGGCTGCAAAGGCCCGAGTTGAGAGCTGCGTAAGCTGAGATATCGTTTGTAAGCTACAGAGATCGGATTTGGGAGCTGCATGAATGAAGATAACATTCGTAAGCCACACAGGCTAAAGTTGGGAGCTCTATGAGCTGTGAACCACGCAAGTCGTAGTGGCAAGTCCATAGCAAGGGTTGTAGTTCCAGTGAACCACGTAAGTCGTATGTCTTAGTGCGGAGTTGAGGAGAAAACTTCAAGATTCCTTAGAAAGTAATTGTATCCATAGTACGGGGGTTGTAAGCAGTTGTTACAGGATGCATTATTACATTGTCTTCGTGATGCATCGTTGCATTGTATGTGTGGTGCATCGTTGCACCGTTTCGATGTGCGTCGTTACACCGGCTTCAAGTTGCTTCATTGCATTGCTTCTTTGGAGTGTTATGTTACTCCGTAACGTATATCGGGATTTTGTAAGAGGCTTTGTTGCAACAAGCTTCGGGCGACTGACGGTGGTCGACAGTGACCAATGAGCGATGGTCAACGGTGGTCGACAGCTGCAATAGTGGGCGATGATCGTTGGACCTTCGGTGTGGAATACTGAACCTCAGTTCTTTCTACTCCATGTCCTAGGCTTCCTTTTATTCAAGATCTAGCCCCCTTTCATGAAGTGAGTAAGACTCTATTTGTTGAGTCTGGGAGTGGTCTTCAACAAATAAGGAAAGAATTTGGACCACTTTATCAGACGACACAAAGAGATCCCTTCAACTGAATGGTGTTTCGTGGACATTTAAGTGTCTTATCATTATCATAATTGAGTGATTTTGGCTATATTGGATTCGTCTCGTTAAGATGCTCGATTCGACTATCAATTGGACACTAGAAGCTTTCAAAAATAGCTTCACGGCTCAATTTGGGCTTGATTCGACTCGAATTTGACCAACTTTGGTGTCATTGTGTTTATCTGATCAAACCGATCAGTTTGATTGGAAGTTTTTTTAAATCAGAGTTCTAAATGATTTTTAATTGAGGTTTGAACATTCCTTGCTAAAAAATTTGTTAAGTCCCGTGTATGATGATGAAAATTTGTTGATGGCGTATCAGTTATAATTAATTGTTCTTCTATTTTTATACAAATGAAGTGAATGATGCAAATTTTTGATATCATATAAGGCAATAAGTGAAAATGCTAAATTATTTGTAAATGATTTGAATAAAAGACTACCACATAAATATATTATGAGTAGATGGCGGAACAACTGATTAAAAAAAATAGACCAAATGCTTTAATAATTGGCTGTGATAAATTATGCAATTTTAAAAGTACTCAGGTTGAGGAAAATTTAAAATTTTTTTCTTTCTTTTAAGGCTTTTATTATTAATAAATTTTTTAAATTGTTGATGTGACTTAATTCTCATATTAAGTTATTTTTATTAAATGCTATATGTAGGAAGTAAGAACCAAATGTAAAATCATTATCAGTGTGATGCTCTTCAATATAAGAAAAAAATTTGTTGAATAGTCTTTAGGAGTTGTATTGTTAAACTGCTTGATTAGTTCATCAAATACTTCAGATTTAATTGGTTAACTTCACACTTTCGAATTGACTCGCCTTGTTTTGGAAATTCAAATTTTGATATGGTCCCTTGCTTATTGTAGGTTCATTAACATAATTTATTTTAAGTGCAGATTTAAATTTAACAGCATGAGATATAGATTTATATTGTATATGCAAATCATATTTTGCTTCTAATATATCCTAAATAATCATTCATGTGTCATAGCATTATCATGAAGATCAGCTTCAACTCATTATTATTTGTGATGGTGTGCATTTTAGGTTTTCATCGTGTTGCTTATTTGTATCTGACTAATTTAACTCTTGTGTATTGCATTTCTTTAATTTTGTACCTAGACTATGTAAAATTAATTCTAAATGGACTGAATTGGGATCAATGTTGTAACCTAGCTTTCTTTAATTTCTATCTGAATTACCTTTTAGGATCAATTTTATATAGTAGATGGACTGAATTGGAGACTATGTGATACTCTGTGGCAAAGTTGGCCACATAGAATTGCTGGAGGGCTATTTTGGGCCATTTCTTGTTGTATTTCATGTACTGTGTAATATTTGTGCTTATTTTGTAATGTTTCTACCAGAAATGCACAATATTCAGCGGAAAGCTCGGGAGAATGCACGAAGGATTTTAATAGAAAATGATAAGCTGAAGATAGAGTTGNTATGATGTGTTGCAGTAATTTTAATTGTTCTTATGAGATGGACAGCTTTTATGCTATGTATGTTTCTAAGTTGGAGACTCTGTGGATTGGGTTGTTTTTCCTCTGTCCATTTTATCCAATGTCATGCTAAGCTGCAGACTTTGTTTTCTTGAACATATAATTAGGCATTTTGCCTGGATTTGGTTATTTGATATAACGAAGATTTTTACATACATGCCACTCAATTCTTATGTATTTACATATTTAACGTCTAAACGTCAATTTTTTCCATACCCCCTTACCTATGCATGAAACATTGTATTTAAAATGATGGTACTTCTGATATGATATGAAAGATTTTGGTGGTATAAATGTAAACAAAAGCAAAATATAGGTGTTATATATTTAAATACATAGGAATTGGGTGGTCTGTATGAAAATGCCCCTTGATATAAATAATTTGATCTGAAGATTGTGCCCTAGATTCAGCATGTTTAAGGTTTGGACTGCAGATTTATTTGGAACATTGGGTTCATCATGTTAAACTTGGGTTGTATCCATCAATTTGGTGAAGGGGTTGTTTAGTTAATTGAAAAAAGAACGCAGGGTATAAAGATAATATTGAAAATTAGATGTATAGTCTGTTTGAAATTTGATATGTAAATCCATAAATTGTGATGTATGTATGTAAATTTCCCTATTTCCATAGGGTATAAAGGTAAAGAATTTTCATTAGGTGCCCATTTTCCACTTATTTACTTGCACTTATGGAGGTGTCATTTTATTGCCAAATTATAATGGGTTACTCTTTTATGCGTATTATTGGTGATGTAGGTCAATCGATTATGGTCATGACCCGTGGGCTTTAACAATCGTGCTGAGAGGGCTTTTTATAATTTACCTTTTTGGGAAATTTGCATACGCAGCACACAATCCTTACGTATTTACTAAGAAGAGGTATTTTTATTACATTTATATGATATGAAATTATTGATTGATTTATGGATACATTTAAGAACAATGAATTTATTTATCATAAAATATTTGATAAAATAATAATAAAGTATTAGGACATGTTCATATAATAATGAACATCATATAATGTGCACATTTTACAAACATATCACATGGTTGTTTTATATTTGCTTTCATAGCACTTAAAATATTTAATATTAAATTAAAAAAAACCAGAAATTTTAATCCTTTTTTTAAGTGAAATCAAATTTTCATGTTTAGATTTATAACATAAAATTATTATAAGTGTAAATATTAAACTTTAACCGATAATTTTAGTTGATCGAGTGAGTTCTGCCTCCCCGAAGCAAATCAAGCTTAGTTGATTGGCAACAACGACTTAGTCTAACCAACCAGATTAGTCACACGAGCTAAAGTCATACTAGTCTAGCCGATCAAGCCAACGAGCAACCAAGCGATAAACCCATATATGTCAAATTTCTAGAATATTCAATAAAATCCCCATTAAAATAGAGATAAAAATGTAATATCACTATATTGTGCGTTTTTTTCATTTATACATAAAGATACCATTTTATGAAAAAGAAGCAGTTTTACTGTTCATTACTGTTTACTATCTTCTCGATTTCTCTCTCATTTATTACGCTCTATTTCATGTGCGTGATTCATAGACAAATCAGGATTCAACAATGTAAGCTTAAAAAATAAGTAAATAAAAATGATACGATATATATGTAAAAACTTTGAACTGTTACCATGACTCCAAAATTTTTCTATTTAAAACTGATGGTTATCCGTATTTTCTCACTGAATATCTCATATCTCCTTTCCAAACTATCTCATGTCTCCATCTTCCCCGTCTATTTAAATGGAAAACAACACTCTCCAAAACCTTAGTCTGCTCCGGACTTGCTCTGATATTCCTCTGCATCTGTTTGTAGCCCATTACCGGTCTCTCTTTCTCTCTCATTACCTCATTTTGATTTTATTTATTTATTTATTTATACTTTTTTTTTTTTTGTTAATGTTTTGCTGCAGTTTCATATAAATATTCATCACATAGTTTCATATGGGATATTACTAGTGATTTTGATGTCAAGAAACAGAGTTGTTGTCTATAGCGTAGATTGGATTTGTTGCTAATGACTTGCTTTGGTGCTGTTGGTGATAGAATATGACGAAGTTGGCATTGGTATTACAGCCGTGGAGCAATGAAGCTGGTGGGTGTCAATATAATCGAGTGATGATGATCAGGAGAGTATAATCTTGCGAGAGTGATAGAGAAATAATATTCAACTAATAAAATGGAGTTCTCTTAATTAGGTGATGGTAAAGAGACTTTACTGTGGTGATTGTAGTTACACGATGATTCTTGAGCCTTAACATGATGCCTTATAGATTACAGTTTCATGGTAATAGTTTGGTGGTGACAGTCAAGCGACGGTTGTTCAAGGCTTAACAATGTTGGTTTAGTAACTTTAGTCTAACGATGTCCATGGCGGTTCAAAAATGATTGTGTCAGTTTAGCAATGATGATGATTTGACTAGAGTGGTACGCTAATAGTAGTTCGTTAGGGAAATAGTGATCAGGTGGCGGTTCGACTATGGCAATGGGTTCAATAATATTTGTTTGATAATGATGGCTAACTGGCGACCGTTCAACGATGGTGATAGTTTGATGGTAATGGTAACGACGGTCCAAACGATAGTGGTAAGACAATAACATTTGAGTGATTGTGGCCAACTAAGGGCAGTTGGTTGTAGTGTTTTAACACAATATTTAGTGTGCAACTACCATTTGATGGTGGTAATCTTACTACTATGGCGATTCTATGGTTGTTGTCATGTTCCCACCTAAAAGTTTGGAGAGTCGCATAAAACAAATGATAGAATTGAAATTTTCTTTTAATTCATTAATCAATTTAATATTAAAAATTACTTATATAAAATAATTTAATCTTAAAAGAGCCAACTACACTATAAAATTTTATTCATAATTTTTTTAAAAAATACATTATTTTTTAAAATGTCAAAATAGTCATTTTATGTTGGGAGTCATTCTATTCCCACAATCAATAAAAGTGTCAAATTGGTCCGTATACTTTTCTAATAGAGATTAAAAATTTCCTCCATTAAGACTATGTTGGCACTTTACTCTTATGTTTTTTATAATGCAATTTTATGAAAAAATAACTTATATAAAAATATGCTATAATGCTATCTTCTCATTATAAATAGACTTCCTTTTCTACCCCATCTACTTTAAGAGAGATGTTTCTAAGACTATTTATCAACTATTATGTAGCCAAGTTTATTTTTAAATTATAGTAAGTCATGTTTTCGAAGTCAATATATATATATATATATATATATATATATATATATATATA
>JXCR01006260.1:116642-148926 GCA_002079205.1 Phalaenopsis hybrid cultivar
GTGACGAAAAAGTCGTGACGAATGTTTTCCTAAGGCTTGAAGTCCTATTTGGAACATTTTCCTTGAATCTTCGCAAAATAGCCCATAATCGCTCGTTCATAAGACGATGGTCTTGTGCCAAAGATGCTAGACATCAAAGGAAAATAGGAATTGGCTGGAATTTCTAGAAAGGTGAGTCTCAATTCTAGTTTTCTAAGATGGTCCATAGGAATTTCTAGAGCTAGAATCTAGGCTCTAAGGAGGAGAAGACAAGACCTCACAAAAATGAGGTCAACAGAGCCGTCGTGGTCGAATCAATGTCGTGATTGATGTGGCAGTCAAAGGATTTGAAGGAGATTTAGATGAGAGGAGGTAGCAGCGGGTGATATTGGGTCGTGAGTTTTCTATATGCTATTTGAGTTATTTTGGGGTTGTGGGGCTTTGGCTACAATCATAGGCAAAACTTTGTAAATCAATGGGCTGGATTGTGGAGGTTGCAATAATAGAGTGTGAGAGATGCGTAGAAGATGGCACATGCGAGGTCAAGGACGTGGTTGCATGAGCGAGATAGTGGTTGTGTGAGGCTTGGGTGCTTGACTGGAGAAGTTGCGTGAGTGGACATGTGTAGAACTAAAAATTGCATGAGCCATAAGTGTGATGCTGCAATGAATGAGCAAGGCTATTAAATATTAATACAACGGGTAATGGTCTTGAATTCAACTTCGAGCACAAGGTTGGATTCACGATCAATAAATGAGGCATGTGAGATGAACACAAGTGCTTGAAACAAACATAAAATGTTGAGAGATTATTGGAATTAGAGTATGGATGCGAGTTAGCGAATGTGAACTATGACGGTAAAATTTGATTGAGGGCTAAGAAGGAAAGCCCATGCATATAACTCGGATCTAGAAAGCACTTAGTTGGTCACAAATCATACTAATTTTATTATGAATATCTATTTAGAGAAATGAGTTGACAAATATTAATACAACGGGTAATGGTCGTGAATTCAACTTCGAGCACAAGGTTGGATTCACGAGCAATAAATTAGGCATGTGAGATGAACACAAGTGCTTGAAATAAACATAAAATGTCGAGAGATTATTGGAATTAGAGTATGGATGCGAGTTAGCGAATGTGAACTATGTTGGTAAAATTTGATTGAGGGCTAAGAAGGAAAGCCCATGCATATAACTTGGATCTAGAAAGCACTTAGTTGGTCACAAATCATACTAATTTTTATTATGAATCTCTATTTATAGAAATGAGTTGACAAATATTTAAATGNTGTGCGCAACCAGCGGCGGAACGCCGCGTGTGAGGAGGCGAGGAAGACATTCGGGCTTGACTGCGGCGGATCGCTCCAAGCGCGCGGGAGTTAGGGCACGGGAGAGGGCTAGGGCACGGGACCGAGCCGGGCAATGTCGAAGGGGAATTTAATCGTGCAAGGGGGAAAGGGAAATAGGTATTTAGGGTTTTTTAGAAATATTATATAATTAAAAAGAATAAAGATATTTAAATTTTTTTTTTTTAATATAAAAAAAAAATTGATTTGCACATTTTACTTTGTGTGAAATAACTGCAAATTGGACATCCCCTTTAGGTAATTTCGACATTTCGGACGTTCCGGCGCAGTTCGATTTGCCGTCGGAAGTCGTTTTGACGAATTCATCGATTTGCGTGCCAATTTTCTCGTGTCGAAAGTATAGCAATATGGGTGTCCTTTCCTACTAAAATGGGTATCCCGGACGCGTTGGCGCAGTCCAATTTTGTCGTCGGAGGTCATCCGGAGAAGTTCGCATTTTCACCCGTCTTTTGGGCTTAATTGAAGTCTGATTTCGTGCAATTCACTGAATTTTGTGCATTTTGTGTGTGTATGTGACGAAAAAGTCGTGACGAATGTTTTCCTAAGGCTTGAAGTCCTATTTGGAACATTTTCCTNCTATCGTATTATGAAGATGATTATGAATATTAACCTCCTTGAAATCATTTCAGAACATAGGGCACATTTTGTTTATGCTTTGCCATATTATTATTGTAACCTAATGATATGGTGACACTGTTTACTTGTTATTATATATTGATTTGTGCGCTCTTAGTGTTCATGGTTTATGTAACAAAGTCTTACCAGTTGTGCTTTAATAAGCACGAGCTAATTGTTGAGTTTGAGTTATCATTCTCATTCGTAAGTTTTCCTTATAGCAAAATTCTATAGGGTGCTTAATGGAACATCACTACACTAACAAACTTTTCAACAATCATTTTTTATTTGTTTTTTGAGTTTATGTTGTATTATTATTATTTTCTTTGTATTTATGTTGGATTTGATTAATTTTGCTTCTGCAGTTGTTATTTTCACTTTCTTTTTCAGTAATCATTGTTATTATTTCTTCGTTGTATTAGTGTTATGAATTCTATTAATTAAATAAAATCATTTTTAGTTTCCTTCGCTTATAAGCTATTTTTAATTGTTTGTATATGAAACTTTCTGTTGTTAATACGACACATGTTTAACCTGACCATGATTTCTGAAATTTAATTCAAAAGTTGAGCTATATTTGTTCTTCGCCACCCGTGTTTTCGGGTTGTAATAAATTTTTTTTAATTATAAATGGTTAAGAAGCTTGCACTCCTATTCTTACATATTATTGATGCGTATTTATTGGGAAATTTTGGTTGTTAAAAAAAAAATCTATATCTTCTACTAGTGAATGCCAAACTGCTTCTGTGAATACTGGTTGTAACAGTCTGCATCCTCTGAAACTTTGAACAATTACTTTAATTTTTCCTTTTTCAGTTCATTTAATAGATGGATGATAGCTCAGGAGATGAGTCAGAAATAAGTGACTCTCAGATTCCTGAACAGAAGGAGAAAGCTTTTGCAGAGTTGAAATCTGGGAAACATAAAGTGAAAAGTGCAAATGGCATGTACAGATGTCCTTTTTGTGTCGGTAAGAAGAAGCAAGAATATCATTATAAAGATGTACTTCAGCACTCTATGGGAATTGGTTCCTCTAATCGTAAGGCTAAAGTGAAGGCTAACCATCTTGCATTGTCAAGATTTTTAGAGAAGTATTTCACTGAAACAACGAGCCCATCATCGCGGTTGGCGGTTTCTCAAAAATCTTCTAAAAAAGCTAATGAAGAGTTGTTTGTCTGGCCTTGGATGGGTGTCCTTGTCAACCTTCGTACTGAGTTTAATTGTGATGGCAAGCCAGTCGGTCAAAGTGGCAGTATGCTGAAAGAACAACTGTCTAGATTTAATCCTTTAAAAGTCCATCCACTATGGAGTTCCAGAGGACCCATAGGAACTGCAATTGTTGATTTCAGGAAGGATTGGCCTGGCTTCAATGACGCTCTAGCATTTGACAAATATTTTGAAGCTCGACACTTGGGTAAGAAGCACTGGTACCATAAAAAACATGTTGCTCCGGAAATGTATGGATGGATTGCACGTGCTGATGATTATGAGTCTCCTGATAAAGTTGGGGAACACTTGCGAAGAAGTGGTGATCTAAAATCTGTTTCTGATGTTACCAGAGAAGAGAATCGGAAAAATGAAAAACTTGTTGCAAATCTTGCTAACGTGATTGAAGTGAAGAACAAGGATTTACATGAACTTGAATTTAAGTACAACCAAACCACCTTATCTCTCGATAAAATGACGAAAGGTAGCATGATGTATTTTGGTGGCAATTTTTTGATGCTCTATTGCAGTTTAAATTGCAGCTTTCTTGTTTATCTATCCTAATTACTGTACCAGCTGAAATGATCGGAAATGCTTCCAGCTTGGCTTTTTATAACTGTGTTACTTTTGGTGAAAAGCGTGTTTACGGTCAAAGCCTTTTGTTAACCAAAGTTGGCATTACATTGGAAAAATTCTTCATAATATGGCTTGTTTTCATCTACAATGGAAGTTTCAGCAGTTTCATTTTGTCTTATCTTGTTTTATCGGATGTTGTTCTTTTGCCCAACTCATTGAAGAATTCTTACAGGAAGTGAATTGGTTCTTCTGAAAATGTATATGTTGACCCCATATTTGGTAGATAATCAGTTACAATAACTAGTAAGTGCCACATGTTTGTGACGTGGGAGCTTACCGTTGTACTGTAGCTTCTACAGTACCGCATACAGTACCACAGACCCCCTTTTTCCTATTTGATCCCTTAGTTTTTCTATTTCCTTTCTATTCTAATTTCCTCCTATTCTAACTACTAGTACTTATTATGAATATGTTGTTTGCCGTCTTAGGGTTTGCTTTTGGTGAGTTTTATTTTAGATTTCTATCAGGATAGCTGCGGGCTTCTGTTTTCCCTTCGAGGGTGTCGGTCAACTTTTTCGATAGATTTATGAAAATAATTTTTGAAATTTAATTTAATATAATAGATATATAATTTGAGTTTTAAAAGTAGTATGTTTTAATTTTTGAAAAAAATGAGACAAAATGGATCTCATTAGTCCAATAGTTTGCATAATCGTGTCCGATACCGCGAATACTACACCCTCCCGAAAGATAAGTGTAAACCTCGGCGATAGACCCAATCCTGCAAACTAAGAGATTTGTGACATCCGTTTGGTCTGCGAACCTTTTATGCATGACCGACAAGTTCCCTAATCTAATACAAAGATTAAATAGGGTTTATTTTACCTGGGTTCCAAGTTCCCTATAAAGGCAAACCCCTATAGTTAATTACATCTCAAATGACTGAGGTCACTTGAGAAAACTCGCGATAATGATCAGTGGTTCTAGTCTTCAAGATTTCAAGATTTAGGTTTTCATGGTAGGACGTGGAAAAACAAGTGGGAGTGACTCAAGTAGGAACAGTTCTTTCAGGAGTCCAAAGAAAAGAAAAGGTAGGGGATGTCACTGATCCGAGGTAAATCTCGGTGACTTCCCAGACTATCCTACGGTGTGACTACATTTTTGGAGACGATGTTATTTAATTATTCAATCCTGCCAATTTTATTACTTAGGACTTACATTTGCATAATACCCGATTATGCAAATAGCCCGCAGAGATAAGAGGGTTTACATCGTGTCACACGAAAACTTCAGAATCTAAGGCGGGTTAGGACTTACGCTGCACAACATGATTGTACAGGAGCCTAAAAAGGAAGTGTGAGGATTTACGTCGCGCTAGGCGAGCTACCTCGAAGTCCTATGGGTTATTATACTAAGAAGGGATAATGCTGAAGAAGATCCTCTTGCTGCTCGGTCTGATTCCCTCGCAGTGCTGCCCACAGAGTTAGCTCCAAGCTCCTGTCGTCACGACGACTCCAAGTTTAAGTGTTTGAGATTGGTGATTTGTGCTTCACAGTTTTGGTGTCAATGTTTTGGTTTTGATTTTATTTTCAGTTTTGGTTTCAGTTCCGGTTTTGCATGCAGAATAATCAAATTGCAGGTAAATAAAAATGTACTTGAAAGGTAAACTGTAGTAAAGTAAAATGTTGTAGATAAACTGTAAAAACGTACTTGAGTATCTGCTACTGTTGTGTTGCTAATGTTGCGAGCATAGCATGATTTGCAGGAGATTTAAATAAACTTGCAAAAAAACTAAACAAGACGAGAAAACTCAGCACAAAAGTCAAAAAAATGAGTCGTATAAATCACAAACAAACGAAACACTTAGCCACATATGAAAGATCTGGACTGGGTATAAGACCTTGGTGAAAGTGGGGGCTCAGAGCTGGGCTGTGTGCTTCCCGATCTTGAACAGGANATGAAAGACTGGATCAGCTTAATCCCACATGTGAAGACCTCATGTTCCGAACCACTTCTCATCTTGTGTACTCAAACCTCGCATTTCACCTGACCACCATCCTTATAATCCTCCTTCACACCAAGATCTTACACTTGCTTCTTTTGCGCACGTCCAATTCCTATTCAGGAGAAGCAATGCTAGGGGATAAGAACCCTTCTCTCTATAGCAGCCACATCAAATCCTTTCGTTTTTCTCCTTTTTTTCCTACCAAGTCGAACTCCTCTGACAAATATCTTTCAACGCTACCTTTTTTTTCTTTGTTTTCTCCTCTGGTAATAATGAGCTCTTATCTTCTCTGGACTGTGAGTGATTCTTCTTTTTCATCTTCCTTTTTATTTTCTTCTCTTCCTTGACTTCACCTTTCTTTTCATTATGTTTGAGTTGCTGTTGTCAAATTCTCTGCTCAAGTCAGTAAAAGGAGATTAGATTAAGCTGGCTTAAAATTTGTTTAGTTGCTTTTATTTTATGTGGCTAACTCATTTAATCTTAGCTTTAGGTTTTGATGTACTTTATTTTAAAGTTCAACTTTATGTCTAAGTTTAATACTTTTGGAGTTAATTTCATCATAAGTGTTATTTAGTCCATGTTGAATGCGGGGTAACCTATGTCAAATAAGNTTAGAACTATTAACAACTTAAGAGTGTCAGGGGCAACAATCCCACCAAGAATCGGCGAATAGTATCATAGGCCCTTCCCTCTCCCTTATTGAAGACCCTTGAGGTAGGAGATACTATTCTAATAATCTAACCTCGTATCCCTCGTTTAAGCACACATAAGCAATGTCGTCATCGCTTTTGCCACCTAGACCCTAGACTTATTCTAATCCGATGATCCATATGTGGCGTTAAGAAATTTTCCTAATTGCCAGGAGGATTTGACTGTAATATTCAAACTCAATTCCCGATGCACTGGGTTTCATTGTAGGTTAAGTCATTGAGGGAATTTCACTGTTGATTTAATTAAAGAAGCATAAACTACGTCTCGGTGCATCCTAGTGTCTAGTGTCTTGATCAGTTTGTGAATCATGGTTAAGTGTCTAGTTTTACCGTGCATTCGAGGATTAGGTGAATAGACTCTTACATGAGGTATGTTCCTAAAACCTTGGAAGGTTACACTGCAGAGATTAGGTAGATGGGCTCTCACCTAAGGTGTGCTCCTAAAGACTAGGAAACCTACACTGAGGATTAAGTGGATGAACTCTCACCTAGGGTGTACTCCTAAAATCTAGGAAGTATATGCTGAGAATTAGGCAGATGGGCTCTCACCTAGGGTGTGCACCTAAAGTCTAGGAAGCCTACACTGAGGGCTAGGTAGATGAATTCTCACCTAGGGTGTGCACCTAAAGTCTAAGAAGCCTACACTGAGGGCTAGGTAGATGGACTTTCATCTAGGGTGTACTCCTAAAATCTAGGAAGTATATGCTGAGAATTAGGCAGATGGGCTCTCACCTAGGGTGTGCACCTAAAATCTAGGAAGTATATGCTGAGAATTAGGCAGATGGGCTCTCACCTAGGGTGAAGCCTACACCGCCATCACTTGTTGGACATCATCTTCTAGCACTAACGCCTCTCCCTTGCAGTCATGCTGGACCTGCCGCTCTCCCTTAGAGAGAGCCATTTATGTTTTGTGTTACCTACTTATTTTTTGTAGCGTCGTTGTTGTCTTTTTCATTTATATGTTTGTATTGTTTATGTTGAGGAGTTGTTACTGTAACCTATTTGAATTTCAGTAATAATAATTGTATTTTCATTGTGATTTGAGTCATCTTCGGTATCAGTTTGGATCTGATTTATCCTGTTTGAAATGCTTAGCCTTTTCTGTGCTTAGGCAAATACCAATAATCCATTTGTAATCAAAATGGAATATAGAATTTGCCAATAACCTAGCAATTACTCGCGTAAACTTCATAAGCAGGTTCGTCTGTCTTATTTTCTTCTGTTGTGCTACTTCCGAAGTTGAGAACATAAGTGTTGTGGGGTTTCGTGAAATTTCAGGGTCTTTAGAGTTGAGCCATGTAACTTGGGATTTATGCTTCATTGCGTGAGCTTCAGATCCAAAACGTAATGCATTTTGACCTAAACCGGAAATTCCCTATTATGACTGAAGAAAGGATCTGAACAGGGAGCCACATTTTGTAGGCAAGGTTTAGGGCTAAAAATGATTTTATACATTGAATTTTAGATATGAAATAAATATGTTTTGAAACTAAGCCATTTAGGTTCAGGCTGAACACGACCTGTATGCATTTTATCTAAAGGACTAAGCCATTTAGGTTCAGGCTGAACACGACCTGTATGCATTTTATCTAAAGGGTTAGGACTTCATCTAAATAAATTGTTTAGCCTTCATTTTGCTAAACTGTAAGCATGTCTCCTGAATTCCAAGTTCTTTGCAAGTTGATTCAGTTACATGTGCAAACTTGAAAAGCATCTATAGTGACATGATCCTATTTGGATGTGGAAAGTTTGGTTTATTAGAAGTGAAGGTAATGAACTTCCATTTAAAGATGAATATGTTAATGAAATAGTTTGATTTAGAAGAAGCCAAATAAACAGTGAGTTGAAGTGAGATTTGAAGGAGATGCATGACGGTAAAGCTTTTGGTTCTCATTAAGTGCTTATTGAGAAATAGAAAGTCAAGCAAAGTATTGAAATATGTTGTTTAGCAAGTATTTGTAGTAAGTTCTTGTTAAGAAACCAAAGAGAAGAATACTATATTTTTTCATATTCTATTAGATAGAAGCGATACATATATTATAAGTGATATAAATATTAATTAGTGGGTTTAGATTAAAGTACAATGAGGAAGCAATCAGGTCATGACCGGCCTAATGGAGGAGAAAAATAGGAGTGATTTCAAACATTATCAATATGACAAATCATATTATGAATGTATTATATTTTTCCTTTCCAAATCTGTAATTGAGCTTCTGACACACTGCAATAGAGCAGGGCAGCTACCCTATCTTTCCAGTATGGATTTTTTGGGATTGCTGGGCAGTGTGCATGCTGGATTGCCGCTAGATGATTTCCTGAAGCGGTTGGATGACTGAAAATTTGTTGGATAGCAAATGGAAGGAAATCTGGAATTGATAGTATGTTGGCTACATCTTTTAGAAATTTTTCTTGATTTGGTTGGCTATTGATCATAACTTTCAAGACCCAAATATAGCTTTGAGATTTTCACATTCACCTAAAGTTGAAAATTTATGTTGATCATTTCTAGTTTGGAAATAATAATGTGCAAGAAAAGATAAAATATAAGAAGTTATGTTATAAAAATTGGTTTAAATGTAAAAGTCTATAGAGAACTCGGAAAAATATCAAACGACCCGCAGGTAGTCTAAAAGAATAATTTATGATCTAAAAAATTTATTTTTAGTGATATTTATGATAGATTAGATACTAAGGAGGGTGAAAAATATATGTATAAACTAGCCAAACAAAGACCTTTATAATATATTAGATACTAAGGAGAGTGAAAAATATATGTATAAACTAGCCAAACAAAGAGAAAAGAAAAAAGTAAAGTACATTAAAAATGAAAATAAAAAAAATGTTTTACTTAGAAAAAGATCTTCAATATAGGTGGGTGAGTTATTTTGATAAGTTTTTTAATGAAGTTTTTGAAAATATGATTGATCATAATGATCTTAATATCGTTAATAATAATAAAACATTTCATTTTTATCGTTGCATTAGTAGAAAAAAATTGAGAAGGCTTTAAAGAAAATTAAGGGTGGAAAGTCTGTAGGACCTAATGTATCCCAATTGAAGTGTGGAAATATTTTGGAGATTTGAGAGTTTCTTGGTTTACTAAACTATTTAATATTATTTTAAAAACTAAAGAGATGTCTGAGGAGTGGAGGAAGAGTATTTTGATCCCATTTTTAAGAATAAAGGGGATGCACAAAAGTGTGCAAGTTATAGCGAAATTAGGTTGATGTGTCATACTTTAAAATTATGGGAGAGGGTGATTGAACATAGGTTATGACGTATTACAAAGATTTCTCATAAACAATTTGGTTTTATGCCAGGCAAGTCTACTACAGAAGCTATACATTTATTGAGAGGTTTGATGGAGAAATTCAGAGATAATACGGAGGATCTAAATTTGATTTTTATTGATTTAGAAAACCTTACGATAAGGATCCAAGAGATATCCTTTGGAGAGTTCTTGAGAAGAAAGGTCTTGATATGACTTATATTCAAGTCATTTAAGATATATATACTAGAGTTGTTACTTGTGTTCGAACTGAAGGAGGATTGACCAAATATTTTCCTATTTCGAATACTAGAGTTGTTACTTGTGTTCGAACTGAAGGAGGATTGACCAAATATTTTCCTATTTCTTTGGATTACATCGGGGATCGGTTTTAAGCCATATCTTTTAGCTTTAGGTATGGATGGTCTTACTGGACATTTACAGGAGGATGTACCTTGGTGTATGGTTTTTGCTGAAGATATCCTTCTCGTGGATAAGACAGGAGAAAAAGCCTAGAAAAAACTTGAATTTTGGAGGTCCACATTGGAGTCTAAAGGCCTTCATTTGAGTAGAACCAAAACTGAATTCATGGAATCTAATTTTAGTAGTAGTAGCTCTAGTGACAAAAGTGTAACTTTGGGTGATCAAATTATCAAAAGGTGTGATCGATTTAGGTATCTCAGGTCTATTGTTCAAAGCGATGGTGATTTAGATGGGGATGTTAATAGTAGAATTCAAGTTGGTTGGTTGAAATGGAGGAATACTTCGAGCTTATTGTGTGATAGAAAGTACAACTTAGACTGAAAGGAAAATTTTATAAGATGGTGGTGAGACCTGCAATGCTCTATGGCGCTAAATGTTGGTCTTTAAAAGAGAAACATAATACTAAGTTAAGTGTTGTCGAGATGAGAATGATTAGGTGGATGAGTGGCTTTATACTTAGAGACAAAATGCGAAATGATTGTATCTGTGATAGGGTTGGTATAGCTCCAGTGAAGGACAAAATTAGAGAGAGTCGTCTTAGATGGTTTGGTTACTTTAAACGTCGACCATCTGATGAACCGATTAGGAGAGTAGATGTTTTAGATTCTACTTATGTTAAGAAAGAGAGAGATAGACCTAGGAAGACTTGGGTTTATTATATATAAAAATGATCTTAATTTATTAGAATTAAATGAAAATATGACACTAAATAGGACGCAAAGGAGAAAAAGGATTCATTCAGCCGACCCCACTTAGTGGGATTAAGGCTTTGTTGTTGTTGTTGTTCTATTTCTAGTTTGGAAATAAGATTGTTAGACTGTAATTAATTACGAAATTTAGTAAGGATTTGTTGGAGTGTAACTATTTTAATAATTAATTATTCAATTCCTCCTTATAAAATGTATATACAATCTTGACATGATTAGTCTTATCATGGTAGATATTTTTAGCAATGCTATTAGTAGCTTTATTGCCATACATCACCATTGGTTATGTTGTGAAATTTTTTTATTCTTCAATAATTCATCCAAGCCATAAACATGCATAAATTTTTTGGACCATGGCCTCAACAATCATTTTACCATATGCTTTAAGCAATAGCAATGTTATTTTTTACTTCTTTGTGTCTAAATTTTCCCATTAAAAATAAGCAATATCCAAATGTGAATTTATGATCAATTAAAGATCTTGCCCATCCAATATTAGTGAAAATTTTCATACTTTGATTAGTTTCTTTCTCAAAGAATTCATTTCTTGTATTTTTAAGGTCCTTTTATATCCTATATACAACTTAATGATGTTTTTATAAGGTTAGTTATACATCGATTAACATCACTACTTGGAAAGTAAATCTTGGGTCTCATGTAAGTTAGGTTGATAAGTTTATCTATTATTCATCGGTATCTCCCTTAGTGCAAATTTTGCTTAAAGGGTCCATTAGAGCGATTGCAGGCGTCCATCTTAGTATACTAGTTTCTTTAGTAAATCAAAGTTGTATTTCAGTTAAGATACAAATGTTCTCTTGCCTGATTTTACCATTTTTATGTCTAAAAATAATTTAATGGACCAAGATAGATTTCAATTTTTTTTGCTAAGAAATGTTTTATCTTATTTATCTCTTCTCATGATTTATTGTGAGGATGATATTATTAATATATAAAATTGAGATAATATATTTATATTCATTTGATGTTTTGGTAAGCAAGTGCAGCCAAATTGGCCTTAAAAGTACACATATCATTTTAATCACCACTGTTAGGGTTATAATTAAGTCAAGTTGAGCCAAGTATGTGCTGGATTGGACATTGATTGGTCATATTATAATTTCATGTTTACTCGAACTTGAGATGACCTTTAACATATATGTTCATGCTAGGCTTGTTTAAATTTTTTAACAACCGTACTTGATTTATTTATATTAATTAAATGAGTACTTTAATGAGTTGATAAACAAACTAAGTTTGAATTAGATTTCAGCTTTCCATACAAAGTTATTGACAAAGAATTTTACAAATATAAAAACAAAGAAGAAAATGAATAAATTATGAATTAGAATCTTATTACTTTACATTAATTAAATAAAATAATATATATATTACAAACAAATTTTCTTCGATCAAATAATATAAATAAGTATTAACAATTTAGAATGAATTATTTATAAATACCAAATAAGTTAATATTAAAAAAAATAAAAAAATCTAAAAAATTTATGAACATTTTTTAGGATTTTAAGCATTTTGTGTGAGCGACCTATATTTCATGAAAATCGAAAAAAGGGCTTGAACGAGGCAAAACTATGGAAGGGCAATAAATGCTCTGAGTTGTTGAGTGCTTCGTGAACCATGATTCTAGGAAGGGTAAACAAAATGCTAGTATAATGAATATGAATTTTTAATTAGTAGTTAGATATTATATTTTTATATAATGATAAATTAATTAATATTAAAAAGTGTGAATGATTGAATATGATGGGTAATGTTGTATTATTTAATAATTAAGTTATTATAAAATAGTAATAAATAAAATAAATAATCTATGATTGCTGTCAAGGATCCTCCGGTTCTTGTATATATATATTTCTGTAAAAAATTGTGCCATTTTAACTATAGTATGGATGAAAATATTTTCACTTATAACGTGATCTAGTTAAGATTGTTTTATTATTGTTGTTTGAATTTGATGCATTCTTTCAAAAGCTTGCAGCAACTAGAGAGCGTGAAATTGGACTACAGCTCCCTAATGATAGCCATCAATAAAGCCTTCATCTTAAATTTGCCGGTTTGGATTTGTGCAAAATGAATTTGATATAACCAAATGCACTATGCTCTTCCAAGCTTGCTTCATTAGTTGCAAAATTTTTAATGTTTTAGGTCAAGCACAAATTCAATCAAATCTTATAACTTTAAATTTTTGGCTTGGGTAGAGATCAATTCCTAATCTAAGGATTCTCAGCAAAGAAGAAACATTATAAAAATTAAATGATAGATACTTACAGATTTTTTTTTCAAAACAGCTCAATGAAAGTGTTATGTTGAGTTTTTTGTAGAAATAATAGCAGCATCGAGACATCTTTTAGTGATGGTTTTGCTGACTTGATATGCTGTTTGAAAGGTGAATTTTGAATTTTTAATGTTTAAGACCATATTATGGAAGATCTTACTTTTATGTTTGTAACTTCCTAGACAAATCTCAAACATTTTTTTTATTATTTATTTGCTATGCAGATTTGAAGGAAATGCTGCATCATGCTCACAGTCATTCAGTGAATATCATCAACGAGAATGAGAAACTAAGAGAAAAGCTCGACTTAAAGAGAAAAGAGCTTAGTTTCAGGTTTGAAGAACTTAATAATTTGGTTGCTTTGACCGATGTGGAGAGAAAGAAATTAGAGGATGAGAAAACAAAGGTATTTCCATTGTTTTGCATTGGCTAACATTTCTTTCATCGATTGCTAATCCTACTGAGTAATTTTGTTCTGATTGATTAATGAATCATCCTGGGCTATGTTGAACATGTTTCAACTTCAATCAAGCATGATTGGAATCCTTGGCCGATGACTAAATTATTTTTCTTGTAAGCAGTCAAAAGATGCACTTTAACCTTGGTGCCTCTATCGAGTCTTAACATACTTTGGAGGGATGAATATAAATCAATCCATCATCATCAGAATTGTAATGTTTATATGATACCGTTCTAGAGCTACTAAAGGTGTTTTGGAAATGGATTTTATAGGAAGGTAGTTGTGGAATGGAATGAGAAGGAGAATAGGGGCAGTCAAACGGATTTTAGAGGGAGATAGGTGGTGGAATCTGCTGTTGGACAGCAGATTGGTGATGTTCAGCCGCTGTCTGGATGGAAAACAGCGGTCAAACAGAAGTACAGCGAAGTACGGGCGGTGAGATGGTTCCACCATCTATTCTCGAGCAAGATAGAGGCATGCCACTTGAATAAGGAAGATGATACAACACTCATTTGAGTAGAAATCATATAATATAACTTTGCAATTACACAAAAAAAACAAGCAAGCTATTCTAAAATAACAAAATACACATATAATTACCCTTCTAAAAAATTAAACCTAATTTGAAATAATAAAAAATGAAAAAATCAGAAGAAAAAAAATATACTAAAAATGTAATTTAGGCAGACCCTCTCTCACATGTTCGTACTTGCTTCTCTGGATTCTCAAAATCTGGGGACACCCTGAATTTCGTAGTATCATGGTTTTCCTCGCTATCGGGATCGTGACATCCCACAATTCAGATGCTCCCACTATGGGCTCATAAAATTCTTGCCTCGAACTCTTGTTGTTGAGAGAGCTATGTTTTGTTATTCCGAAAATTCTCTCATTTGACTTCCAGAATTGTGATGAGTTTGAGAGATCAACATTCGACTTTTAAAATTCTTTTTTTTTGTATTTGGCATGTAGATAGATTCCTTTTTGCTCAATTGATTGAGTATAGTTTTGACATCGATATATTAAATGTTAAATTGGGGAACTTGTTTTAGATACAAAGTTAACCCAAATAATAAAATATAAAATATATTTTGAGATCTCAGCCTAAAGCTCGATGTCAACCCAAATAAGCTAAAAAATATCCTGTATTGTAGGGGAAGTATTCGTGATAACTTGGAAATGTATTCTTGTATTATAAAAGAATTTTCTATGAAATATTAATACTCATACGGGAATAGAGCATATACTCTTCTTTTTCTTGAAAATTTTTTGAGAATAGTTTTGATTAGGCTGGTATGTGTGATATTCCTTCAAACATCGATCACTGGTTGATGATATCATCTGCTCGCATCTATTCTTTGCTGGAGAATGATTGGTTTTCTTAGCACCATGATTAAGTTTCTCTTTCAGAATGTTTAGAGTTAAGTTGTGACAAAGTATTAGAAATCATCAAAGTTGATTTTTTTTTGGATTTGATAAACTTCTGAAGTTTTTGTCTTTCAGGTTGAATTCGATAACATTCCCACCCACGGGGGTTAAAGATATCCTCAAAGTGGGGTTGAAGATGTCTCTTTTTTTCTTGTTACTCTTGATGTATTGAGGAGTGACCAAAATTATATTTACTAATGTGAATTTGATAACCCTTCCACCTACGGGTTGAAGCTAACTAGTGATAAGATAGCTGAACAAATTTTCTGAAGTATCGACCATCACTAGATTCATCAATTGAAACTTTCTTCATATGAACACACACTCTTAATGAATTTTATTAATTACAGATCTTTGGGAGTACTAATCAGATATCACATCTTTTTCTTTCTTCGAAAATTCTTTTCTTGGGAGCCTGGGTCTTGAGCTCTATTTTCCCTCCTAATGGGACTTTTTAGTGAAAGATTCCTAGACATGCAATCTAATGTCATGCTCTGATCCTCGCCGTGTAACGCCTACTTGAGTTTGGGTTTTTGGCTATAACCATAATGGATCGAAGATAGCAGTTTCTTGATTGGAGCTTCATTGGTCCCAATAACCATAAGCTTTTTACCTTTCTCTTCATTAAGTCATTTTTTTATTAACTTTCTAAACCATGTGGACTCTAGCTGGTAATTCAGAATGTTTCTTTTTATTAATTAGGGTTTAATGTTGGTGAATCCTTAAGATTGCTTACTCACCAGTAGAGTTAGTACTTTTAATTCATTTAGACTTTTTAATTGATTGTGGGTATGAATATGAATGCGCACTTCTAATAATATAGCTTATTGAACAATTAGTTACTCAGGCAATACTTGTAGAGCCCTAAATTCAATATTTTTTTCATTCTCATTTGTCTTCTAAGTAGTTTCCTTTAGTGACCATAGCATCAATGACAAAAATCTATACACCATTGAGCTGGATAGTGGTCTTGAATGGTGGGATTCCTATGAGAGAGTATTCTTATCTTTAGATAACGAAAGGATTCTTTAGCGTATCAACTACCGTGATAAATACTAGTTGCAATATCTTCTAAAATTCAATCTCAATAGATTTTTTTTCAATGACATTCCGGCCTTTCTATTAGAACCTCTAACTAGTGGAAATTTACACTTGAAACTCAAATATCACACCCCAATACTCACCAGTCAAAATTTCTTTATATGTTGGATCCTTTTAGTAGTAGATTTTTTTGGGTTAAGATCCAAGGTATTACCTCGATGCTTAGCAAACAATTTATTTTTTCTATTGAGACCTATCAACTACAAATTTCTCAATTGAAAACCACAAATTATGTGCTATTGTTTACTAGAAAATTGTCTTTTTATTGGGAACTTGCGGCAAAAGATTCCCGGATTGAGTTCCACGGGTCATACATCGATGCTCATCAAACGAAATTTATTTTTATGTTAAGATTTTTTTATGGCAGATTTTTGCTTTGAAGTTCACGGGCCTTGCCCCAATACTTACCAGAAATAGTTTATTTTTCTATTGGTATCTTTCAATTGTATATTCTTAGATCGTTATCTAAGATTCATATACCGATATTTACCAAACAAAGTTTATCTTTTTGTTTGAACATTTTGACAACAAATTTTAGATCAAAATTGAAGGGTTATGCCACGAAGCTCACCATACATTTTTTCTTATGTTGGGACCTTTAAATGGCACCCTTAGATTAAAATCTAAGAGTCATGCCTTAATGCTCATTAGACATAATTTACAATTTTTTAAGTAATTTTAATACATGAAATCAATTTTATCTTTTTATTTTTCTTTTTATCATTCATTTTTATAGTTGTTATCATATTAATTATTACTAGTCAAGGATAAAAAGGGAAATCTTCCCCAGTCGACTTGTCAAAAATTTGTAAGCTCCAAAAATTCATGCCCGAGACTCTCGTTGTTGAGAGTGCTTTGTGTTTTTGTATTTTGGGATAAATTTTTGGATGACGTATTAGATTGTAGATAGACAACCCAAAGATTTTGCCCTCGTTTTGCGAAGTTTTTTTTATCTGGGGTTCAAGGTTTTCCATAGGTGCAAACTCCTATAGTTAACTACTCATCCCTATAACAGGAGAGCACTTTCGATTAAGGCTTGTCATTAGACATGAAATATTCAATGCATAGTGGCAACAAACTTGAATTTTAGTTATAAATTTTCAGTTTGAGTTTAAAGCGGATGTTGGGGGAAATGATGATGAACTTTATCAAGATCCAATGATGTTGTTGTCTCGGGCCATCGTGATCTCTGATATATTTAATTAGAGGAGATAATTGACCCAACCCGACTTAAAGATCCTTATTAACAATCATGAGTTTCAAAGGTGATCCGGGATGGATGTTTGTCTAATGGGATAAATTTAAGTTAATCTTAGCTGACAATTTATCTCGGGCCATCGTGATCTCTGATATATTTAATTTGAGGAGATAATTAATCCAACCCGACTTAAAGATCCTTATTAACAATCATGAGTTTCAAAGGTGACCCTGGATGGATGTTTGTCTAATGGGATAAATTTAAGTTAATCTTAGCTGACAATTTATTAATCAAATATATTTTATGCTTCACAACTTAAAGGGTAGATAACAGTTGGGGAAAAGATGAGTTGCGACCATGACCGTAATATAATGTCTTTTATTGGCAAATCATTCAGTAAGAGGGCTCTGGTCATCATCATTACTTTTTATAGAGTAGTTGTGCCAAATTGTGCGAATAGATGACTCGGGTCACGTTTTTACTTAGGTGAGATTATTTTGAGTATGAATATAGTGAGACGCTTGATGTGACGTTCACTCTTTGTGCGTTGAGGTCAATAAAAAAATTGTTATTCTTGGCAAATTGCTGTGGATGTTGGATGGAGTTTGATTTAATTTTTTAAGTGATTGTTTTTAACTTTAATATATTGATTTCTTTGTTTGAAACCTTTAGGTGATCGATTGTAATTTTAATGTTTTAATTTGTTATTTTAAAAGTTTGATTTGAAAATTGATTTAAAATTTATCTCCTCCAGTTGAGATTTCAGTCAACATAGCTATTATATGGGGTTTGATTGCTTGATTTGAATCTTGTAGACTTTATATCTTACTTGAAAATGATAAGGCTTAAGAATAATATATAATTGAATTTGAACATTATCAACTCTGTCCTTGAGTATTAGTCAAGAGTGATTAGACACCCCGTCACCTCAGACAATCCTGTAATTGAGATCATGAATTGTTGTGTCGATGAGATAATATAGGTTTGGAGTGAGTAGACACATGTCCACCTCAGAAAATCATATAATTTAGATCTCGAACGGTTGTGTGGATAAAATAATAGCAGTCAGAAGTGTTTAGTTTATATTTGACGGTGTAGACTGATGTGAAAGTTATGAGTTTGAAATATTTTAAGAATTAAAAAATTGCTTCTTGAAAAGTAAAGTAAAAGTTAATGCATTTAGAATTTTAGATTATTTCAATTAATTAAATTTCATGAATACATTCATTAAATTATCATATTATTTTCTATAATGAAATATGAAAGACTAACATAAATATTGCTTTCTTTTCCTTGGGTTGATATAGTTCAGAAATGTGATTATTCCATTAAGTTATCTTAGATAATTCTTTATGTTATTTTAATGCTTTTCAGGTTTAAATTTTTAATAGAAGATGAATTTAAAGCATATAATGTGTTTAGAATGTGAGTTCAGCAACCTAAAAGGTCAATTCTTAATCGGTTTATTAAATAATTTTTCAGCTTTTTTTCAATTTATTTGTATTGTAAATTGTTAGTGATAGCATATAAAAATAAAATGTGAATGTAAAAAAAATTTAAATTTTGCTGTCTGAATGTCTGCTCATGTCTTGATTAATTTAAAGTCCTGGATTGGGGTGCGACACTAGTTGATTTGGACTTATAAATATTTCATATTTATTAATGAGACATTATTGAAGGTATTAGACTCATCAACTCGAGTTCTTAAGAGAGAGAAAGAACATACTAGTTGAATGGGACTAATAATCCTGCTTTATAGACAAGTTGATCCAATTTAAAGCTTACATACTTTAATTGTCTTAAATTTGATTTCAAAATAAAGATTTTATAGGTTCAAGACATGTAGATTTTTTAACAAGGAAATTTGCACATTTTTAAGAAAATGAGATCAATTTTAATGAAAATCTCATTTGCATCTCTGTATCAATTTTAAATCATTTTAAGTTTAGACATTTAGTCAATTTCGTTGGGATTTTAAACGAAGCCCGTGTAACATTCTTAGACTATTCGTTGAAGCAGTTTGAACTTTAACCAAAGCACATGTGGGCGTTTGATTTTGAAGTTGTGCATATATATTTCATTGTATTCATGCTATGCACATGAGTCTTTACATGCATATAAGACGATTTGTAATTCTTTCAAGGCAATGCATTGAAGTTTTTGAAAAAAATTCAAATTGTAAGTGTTTGACTTATAATCATCTAAATCTATGATTAAATATTTCATTGTTTATATGCATGCACATATGAATCATGAAGCATTTGCACAAATCTTAAGGTGCTTATATTCAAGTCTAAAGACTTTGTAAATCATCAAATTGCCGAAACCTCTTGAAAGTTCATGTGAATATTAAAATGTTGAATTGCATATAAAGTTTCATTTTGAACTTTAAAAATTTTGCCTTATCTCTGCTTTGAATTGAAGTTGTAGATTCGGTGACAATGTTTGATTCCAAAAATATCATTGGAATATATGTATATATATATATATATATCCAAGAATCTTTTAAAATTCTAGATATTTGCAGATTTGGTGGCAAATTATTTAATATTTAATATTCAGACATTTGGCCTTTAATAAGTTAGCTTTTTAAAAGGGCTCAATTAATTTTTNAATCTTTTAAAATTCTATATGTTTGCGGATTTGGTGGCAAATTTATTTAATATTTAATATTCAGACATTTGGCCTTTAATAAGTTAGCTTTTTAAAAGGGCTCAAATAATTTTTTTTTCTAACTTTTGAATGAGTTGTTGAATCACATAGTTAATCAAATTTGTATTCAACTTTCATCATTATAGTTTACTGGAAATAATGTGTATTTTATTTTAAATATTTATCTTTCAATTTACTTTTTTAGTTATTTATCTTGATATCTAATAGTCCAAATTTTAAGTCATTTTTAAAGGTCCAAATAGTCCGAAATAATTCAATTTTAAATAATTTTATAAGTTCAAAAATTTCACATTTTAAGTTATTTACGAGTTCAAGATCACCAAAGATTTTGACAGCCTCCCGACGTTGTTCCCACTAAGGGGGCGACATCATGGTGTTTGGCTAGCCTAGTTATCTATAAGACACGTGTGATCAGTGTCATGAAATGTTGCGGCCTGGGAAATGGTCCTCAAACCTGTTGGTGTACAAGACGCATGTAGGTCTTCGAATAGCCTGCATGAAAATAATGTTAGCACAATTTTCCTGTATTTATAACTTTATTTGTGGGATATTGAAACAGGATGACGATTTGTCACACAATATTTATCTTCTCATTTTCTTTTTTTTTTCTCTCGGTTACTGAGAATTGGAGAGAGAGAGAGAGAGAGCACAAGATGAATTAGGTCTTGTGTGGCATTGTGGCGATGAGACTCGTGTGTCTTGATCTGTGAACTAGACTGAATGGATGGCGAGAAGATGGGAGTTTTGGAGGTTTCAGCATGTCATGATCCAATTGTCGCTTGTATGTATCGTTCAAGTGTTAGTCAGAAGGAGAAAGGGAGGCAAGAAGGGTTGTGTGTACCTTGCGAGATGGAGGAAGGGAGATGAGAGTTTTGGAGGTCTTTTTTATGTTGTGATCCTATCGTTGTTTCTCCACTAGCAACAATTATGATTGCATCATGAGGTAGATGGAGTAGAAAGAGAGAGATAGTAGTTTCGAATGTGTCTGTATGTAGTAATCCCATCATTCTTTTTTGCCGCTAGCTCTAGTTGTGAGCAAGTGTAGAGAGGAAAAAAACGCTAAAATGGAGACGAGCGAGTGTTTTTGATTGGTGTTTCGTGCGTGAAAGGAGGAACTAGGCCGAATAGTAATCGTTTTAATGTCTGGGAGAAGATATTGTAGGGGCTTCATCCAATACAATTTGCGAGACGAATGAATGATATATGTGGCTCTGTTTTGTGAGTTATGACCAAAAGAGGAAGTGGGAACAATTATCAAATGTGACGTCTTTGAGTCTCACAGGAGCAGTTATAGCTTATTTTAATTAATTATTTTTTTATTCAGTTTTTATGGTCAACACCCACATCCTTCTCTCCGGATAGGAAAAACTTCTTATTTTTTTTTTGAAAGGGCCTAGATCTCATTATTGGATGTTCTTTCCAACAAAACACTTGTCGAGATTTTCAAAGTAGCATCTCACCTCTTCTATCCGGTCATACATATGGGATAACATTGCTGAACTAAACTGAAATTTAATATTCAATTTATTCTATAGAGTTTCAAAATGACTCAAACATTTTTCATTTCTATTCGAAGTGATTATATGTTGAACCTCCCTAAGTAGTGTCAACTTAGGAGGTAGGTGTAGGCTAGACATTCCTAAAATCCATTTAGCTGTGGTGGTCATGTGTGTGATATCGACTTCTTAGACTAACTTTTGTCTTGGACAACAAACACTAATCCTGGTGGCGCTTATCTCATAGGCTTAAAGGACCCGTTGAATCACTAGCATATTTCTATCATCTGGTGGAAGTCGGTACTCTTCTCTAACATCCTCATTCTCTCGTCAATGCCCATGTTTTAATGCTCCATGCTTCGTAAATGAGTTCCATTTTCCTATTTGAGTCATCTGATACAATGTGCTCAAAGTTGTGGCACTTAACACACTTTCTGGCTGGGACGAATTTGAAAGTGATTAAGATCTTCACCTTCTCTCCACTCAATTGATTTCTCCTCAGGTTTGCTCGACTTGGGTGCTCCACTGGGTACAATCTTGTTGTTTGATCCAATGGTTAAACCCTGCTAATGTGTTGTCTCTCTACCTTTAGGGCTAAGGTCCAGACATCATGTAATGTCCAATAGGGTTATAAATGTATCAAATTGCTAATGAACAATGTTAGCTCATTAGATATAGTGCTATGGTATTTTTCTCAGGTTCAGTAGCTCACATCTCCACATAAGCTGTTTGAACTCAGTCATGTACTCCTCTATTGAGAGGTCGCTCTATTGTAAGTAATGAAGTTTGAATAGAGGTCGCTTTGTTGTAAGTAATGAACTTTGAAAAGCATGACTTTCATGTAATGTGCTTGGAAGTACTTGCATTGCAATTCTCGTTTCATTATTAGACTATATAGTGATATATTTTTTTCTTTCCATTGTCGAAAATGCTTCTGGTTCTTCCATCACAGAGACACACTCTTAACTTATTGATAACTAATTTTACCCTTATTTTTAGTGGAATACCATTGTACTCAAAGATTTTTTCTACTACATGAGTCACTCAATGAGCTCATCTAGGTGCATGTGACAGTGAAAATTCACTTCTACTTTAAAATATTTGCTTCTCCTAGATATTCAATGCCAAATCGATGCAACATCAGTTTTTTGTCACTTGAATTTTTTTGGTGAAAGGATTCACTTCTTCCTCTCAATCTGTTGAGTCGTCGTTGTGGCTATAAGTGACTTCTTCGGGTTGTCTTCTCTCAAAGGCGGCAAGATTTTGTTACATTTTGAGGATTTTTTACTGTATGTCCTCCATAGTGAACTCCTGAACTTCTTGTTGAGGGGTTCTCCTTGGCGGCATGGTGTCTTCTTTCTCAATCAATATTTAAGTTGAAATGAAATTGTGGTTTATGGTTAGGGTTAGGTGAATGATGTGGGGACTTTTTTCTGTTGGGGTATTAGGTAAGATTGTATGGATTTCTTGTTTAGAACAAGAAAGACAAATCTGTAAAAATTTACAGTTTATCAAGCTCTGATATCAGATGATACCGTTCTAGAGCTTCTAGAAGGTGTTTAAGAAGTGAATTTTGTGGAAAGGTAGTTGTGGAATTACATGAAGAGAAGAATAAAGGCAGTCAATAGTGTTTGGAAGGTGATAGGTGGCTAAATCTGCCGTTGGATAGCTGATTGTGGCGTAAAACAAGCCGAACAGATGTGCAGTGAAGTGAGGGCAACAAGGAGTTTCTACCAAATATTTCTTAGCAAGGTACATACACACCACTTGCAAAAGAAAGATGATACAACACTACTTAGAACATAAATCAAAGAATACGCTCTCGCAATTACACAAAAATAAGCTGACGGTCTCAAAACAACAAAATACACATAAATAATCTCCTAAGAAATAACAAATAGGAAAAAATCGGCTCAAGAAAAAGAAAAGAAAATACTAAAAACGTAATTCAGTTGGTCTAATATCTCCATGATCACGCTTCCCTCGTTGGACTATTCCATAATCATGGGATCTCCCAACTGTTTAGGGTTGGTTTTATTATTATTTTTCTGTTCTTTATGTTAAGTGTTGCATGTGGTGTCAATTCAAATTAATGCAACTATTTGTTGACATGTTATAGTTATACTGTTTGTGTTCTGCTTCTTTTATTTTTTATTCCCTTCGTTGTTGATGAGTAATATTTGTACAACTTTGTCTTCTATTTTGCATGCTTAAATCCCTAAAATTTATTTTATATTGTTATATTCGATCTCCAACTTTTTCTATGTAGTCCTTTCCATGCTGCTTGTTTTATTTCCATTACTTATGCATCTTAACAATGTTCTCTTTATTTAGCTCAACTTGATTGCTAGTAATTTATTCTCTACATAATGCTTGGATCCCTACGTCTTATATGGTAAAATTACAGCTTTATAGTATTTTCTTGAGTCTCCAAGCTGTTGCGTACTATATTGATTTTTGGAGATATTCATCCACTGTAATCAATTAATTTTCACTTAGGAGATTTCATCTTTATGAAATATCAACTCATCAAGTAATAAAAAAAGATGATTTGTTTAAGTGCATCTATTGTATTATAAAAAAATGGAATGCATATATATATATTTGTATCCCCTTTATAATATAATATATCAGATGCACTTAAACTTTTTAGCACTTCATATCACTTGATGAGTTGATGGTTCAAATCTACCAAATTTTATGTGTTCTCAATCTTTTGATCAGTAATCCTCAAGTTATTTATCTTCTAAAAATTTTCTCATATATTTTTTTCTTCTTGTTCAGATATCTCACGTAATAACAAACTCCTAAGTACCTCATCTTGAATATGTTTTATGAACATCTCCATAAATCATTGCAAACTATACAAACTTGATGCTTTGATGCGGCCCTATTGCAATTGGAAAATCTTTAGATTTTAGTTTATACTTTCAACTTCCCTTTCCATGTTTTATCATGCATCTTTGACAACAGGGAATGCTGCTCTTGTTCTTCTTCCAATTGGTTATTGTCAAGTTCAAATAGTTTTCCCCACAATGCTTATGTTTTTTATTGACCAGGCTTGATGTTCTTGCAGAATGCTATGATAAGTAACTCACTTGAATTAGCAACCATGAAGCAGAAAGAAGCAGATGAGAGAGTCTCAAAGCTTCTTGAAGAGCAAAAGGTTTGCATAAATTCAATTTTTGAATCACACATTCCTTAACATATTTTCTAGTGACTAACAATGAAATGAGCAGAGAGAGAAGGATAATTCCATCAGAAGGATACTAGAACTAGAAAAAGAATTAGCTGCAAAACAAAAGCTTGAACTGGAAATTGAACAACTAAGTGGTAAAATTGAAGTCATGAAGCATATGGAAAGTGAAGAAGACTCAATTAAGAAAAGGATGGAAGAGATGCAAGCTGAGCTGAATGAAAAAATTGAAGAGCAACAATATCTGGAGTCTCTTAACACAAGCCTTACCTCCAAACATTTTGAGAGTAACACTGAATTGCAGCATGCTCGGAAGCAATTGATTAAGGCAGGACGCCTGTTGTATTTTTTATTTTTTTTATTCCATCTAATCTATCATTGATTTAGATTCTTGGTAGATATAGTATGCTACACCTCTGTGTATGATATATTTTCCTAATGTGTAATCCTTATGCCGCTGAATTTATTTTTGCATTCTGTTTAAAAAAATTGAAAAAAAAAAACAGGGATTGAGAGATACAATGAACTCCCGAAATGCAAACTTTGGAGTAAAAAGGATGGGTGCACTCGATGCAAAGGTTTTTCAAGCTTTGTGCAACAAAAAGTTTTTGAAAGAAGAAGCTGATGTTAAAGCTACGTTGTTGTGTTCTGAGTGGGAAGAACATTTGAGGAACCCAGACTGGCATCCGTTCAAGGTTATCATGGTTAACAATAAAGAGGAGGTTTGTCTTTCCACTATTTAGAAGATTTTTTATGGTTATGCTGGGTGTTTGAATGTGCGCTCCATATGTGTTGGACTATTATCTTTCTTGGTTAATGTAATTTGCTTAGCATAAATTTTATCTTCTTAGTTTCATGCCTTCAATGTAGGGTGATAAGCCAAACTCCAACATTTTGGAGTTTTGTTTAATGAGGTTTGTTAGCCGTTGAGCCTAATATGAATGGGCCCAAGTTTTCTTTACAAGCTGAAGATCTTGCTTTTTACTAGTTTATTACCTAGTTTTGAAGAACAATAAACTTAGTTGATGATCATCAAATGATGACAAAAATTTCAATTTTTGCTTTTGCTTGCATTAAATTTTTTTTTTGTAATTTTATAATACAATCTTCTTTAAGATTCATAGAACTTAAAAAATATTTTCTTCCATCATTTGTAATGTATATTTGATGCTTTAAATAGGAAAATGCATAATTAAAATTAGCAGGGCACGCACTCATATTAGATCTTTGAATCTTAATATACCTATTTGATCAATGGTGAACTCACGTTTCAATCTATTATGAACTTATTTCCTAAGTTGTAGTATGTTTGTATCTTTCATTCGAGTATTATCGTGGGCTAAATGTACATGTGATATATACCTGAGCTAATTTATGAAGGTACCATCTCATGTTGAAATTTCTCCATCGTCTATGTTAACAGGCACTCATGAGTGATAATTCAGCTGCATACACCAAATTTTTCTTAATCAAAACAACTTTGGCCGCGTTAGATTTAGCAGGGTGATACTAAATTTGTAGATAATAGGCCTTCATTAACTCAAACTATCTTCTTTTTATTAGATTTAACTTCTTTTGACTGAGAATATATTCTAAACGCTTATGATCGTGAAGGGCTAAACACTTATAACCGGGAAAGAACTCACAGCAAATGCCCTAAAGATGATGTCTTCATATTTTAGCTCAAAAATTACTACAACTAGCTCTTCGGGGTAATTTTCCTCGTATGCCTTATGCTATCTAGAGGCATAAACTACAATTATCATGTCGCATTAGGATCAATGTTTTAAAAGACGTTTATGGAGCGCACCTTTTGAGGAGGAGCAATCCTCACACGCCTTTGGCGCTCATAAGCTTAGTTTACGCCCCACAGGGGCATATGCCCCGCTATCAGTTTAAGTAAAAAAGAAATAAAACCTTAAGTGTGCAGACATACTCGAAGCATGTATCTCTTCCGTAACAGAAGGCCTCCCGCAGTAGAAGAACCATCTGACATCTCTCTCACACTAGAAGATACGATAGCCCCTTCCTCCCGCAGCAGAAGATCCCGCATCAGCTTCTTGTCGTAGTATCTGCTTCGTATTTTGCACACAGCCTGACTAGCAAAAGATACCACACTCTCACACACATCACCTGCTTCGTCCCTCACACACAACGTAACTTACAGAAGATCACAAAACATCCCACAGCCATGTCTCTTGCGAGGAGAGCGTTTGCTTCATCTAACTCAGTCGGGTTTTGATCTACATGAAAATTACATGTTTTTGGTGTACATTTCATGATCATTTTATGTACACTTTTAATGATATTACATTTTAAATGAATGTATTTTGCTTGCTTTTGTCTTCAAGTACAAGAAATGAATTTTTAGTGAAAATGATGCAAAAAATGGTGTCATTTGGAGTCAAATCGAGCAAGAAAAAAATTCCGACTTGTATTTTAATATGTCTTTCTACACTTAATCTTCTTTACGTTTATCACATATTTTTTAATGAAATTACACTTTAAAGAAAAGTTATTTTCATGTTTATCTTGTAGATATATCAATTTGGAGCGCAATGGAGCTGAAACGGAGTTGAAACGGTGGAGCTGCCTGCAGGGCGGCACCTAGGCGCCAAAAACGGTTGGAGACGGTTTTGGATGACTTTTGGTGGTTTCAGGATATTTTGGAAGTTTCTAGATGGCTTTGCACGCCCCTTGGAGTGGTTAAATGAATCTAGACACTTGGAGTGACTTTTGAATGAAGAGATGTGTCTCTTGGAGTGAAAATGTGTCTTTTGGATGAAGAGATGTGTCTCTTGGAGAAATGAGGGGTTTTTGCTTCTCTTTAAATAGAGAGGCTTGGCGCCTCTCACGACAAGTAATTAAAGGAGTATAGAGAAGAAATTAGGAAGTGTTTTAGGAGGAGTTTGGCGTGAGTTTATGGAGATGTAGATTTCTCTATTTTCTGGAGAGATTGGTGAGGGATTTTGAGAGATATGAGTAAGGAAGTATGAGCGGCCCATTGATCGACAGAAGGCTTTATTGCAGAGATTTTTCGTCTTTCTTTCAGAGGGAAAATGCTAAGTATTGTGTTATTCATTATCTTGTAATTCTTGTAAATACTTTCTAGTGGATTTTTTTTTTATTTAAATGAAGTTTTCTGTGGTGTTTTATTCATGCTTCGTAAGTAGTTTTCTTTACTGTTTTCTTTTAATATGAAGTAGTGGCAATTGTAGGAAATTTTGTTTCATGAAAGAATTATTTTTATTTTCATGTGATGAGTGATATCTACTTCGCTTCATTGACATAATTTAAGTGGTAATAGCTTATGTTAAAATATATTGTAAGAGAAATTAAGACTCGTGAGAGGGGTGATCTCGCAACTAGAGTGGACTCATATTGTTCAGCTGGCTATTGCGAAATAGTATTTGCCCACAATGAAATTTTTAATGAAATATAATTTATGATATGTTTCTATTAGAAACTTTTAGGTAACAGATAGTTGCATAAAACTAATAGAATACTAAGCATACCTATATGCTCGAAAAAGTGTAGGTAGACATATGTTTCTTGTTGGCACTTAGTTTAGTACGTAATTCTATCAATTCTTTTACTTTTTATGTCATTATCTTCATTTTACTTTTCTTTTGCAATGAATTGAATACATGATCAGGAATTTAGATTTTCTTAGAAATTCTTTTATTTCATAAATGTGATAATATTTTTACCGGTCATTTATTTACTTTACAAATTGGTCACTTGTATTGTTAAAACCTGTTGAGGGAAATGAAAGAGCTAAGATTTCTTCACTTGTAAGTATCACATTCTACCTTGGAAAGAGCAGTCGCGATCGTCCGAAGGGGAGTGCAAATAGATAGAGAGATAAGATTTGATGGACATAGAATTAATGTTTCTAGGGTGACAGACTAGATTCTTTTATCAAATTGGTCTAGAGATTTCAACTAAAGGTCGCTGGTAGGTCTTATAGAGAGGGCACAGTAGGTAATCTAAAAGTGAGAAACTAGAACCTACCCAACACTACTATACATGCCGGCACCAACTTTAGATTAGCCAATGTTCTTTACATAATCGAAAGAAGTAAAGAATATGTATGATTCTATTTGTCACTACAACATTATATTTTAGCATTTCATTCTTATACATTATATAGGTCGACGCACGAGAAAGATAGTCTTTAACATCTCAAAATTCTCTGAATCAATTAATCCAGATAAGTTATCTTTAGAATTAATATTTGCATTTATGAATAGTTGTTATCCTTACATTTAATATTTGCATTTAAGAGTAGTTGCTAGATAAAACACCATCTTAATTGGCCTTCCAACCTAAGACTTGATAATAGTAGGCTAGGATTTCTTCCAAGGGCTTTCTTACCTCGCTTCTCTGTGGGATCGATACTCTGGGTTTTAAAAGAAAACTCTATATTAATTGAAACAATACGTATGCTTGCTTAGTACCCATAGTGTGTAAATTATTCTCTAAATTTTATAACATTTCGATTTTGCATACTAGCCGCTAAATAAAAATTCGGGTCAAGTTTTTGGTCATCTTTTGGAAGCTAAATTACTGTGTAATTGCTGAGCGGGTCAGGTTTTAATTTGTAAGCACACATTTTAATGTTTTGTAAAGAATTAGAATGCAAATTTCACTGTATCTACAATGAGTTTATTGTAACTACAATAATTTTAGTATAGCTACAATAAATTCTGCAACTTCGCATTAATTTTGATCTTATATTTTTTAAAATTTTGATGTGTGGTGTTAGTTATTAATTTGTAATGAAAGGAATGGATTATGTGACTGGTAGCAGTTGCACTAGCAAGGGCTTTGCATGGCAATGAACAATAAGCACTCCGAATTAAAAATATTTTTGCTGCAAGTTTTGCCGACAATTAGTGCGTTTGTTAATTGTAATTAAAGTAATTTTTGTTTTTCATTGGTTGATTCTTTTGGTTTAAGGTGATATATTTGATAATATATTTTATTGTGTGATGTTTTGAATAAAAAAATTCTTGATACTAAACTTATATTAATAATTTATAAAAAAAGCATATTGTACAATGCATATTTTCTCAATGTTAACATGTCATGTTGTTTTCTCCTGTCTTATTTAGCTGTTTGTGCTTCATTGGCATGAGTTACTAGTCAACTTTTAGCTTTTTTGGCACTCTTACATCTATGTTCCATTTATCATAACCAGCCGTTTTTGTGCAGGAAGTATTGAGGGAAGATGATGAGAAGCTGGTTGCCCTGAAGGAGCAATGGGGTGACGCCGCGTACCAAGCCGTGAAGAAAGCTCTGTTGGAGCTCAATGAGTACAATCCTAGTGGAAGATATATTATACCTGAGCTCTGGAATTTCAAAGAGGACAGGAAAGCTTCATTAGGTGAAGTCATTGAATATGTGCTTCAGCAGTGGAAAATAAACAAGCGTAAACGGCCTTAAATTGTACATCTAATTCTCTAGATTTGTAAATAGCAATGTAACTGATTCTGATTCCTCGTTTTATGAATATTATTATTATTTTAATTTATGTTCTTTTGCATATGAATAGTATTTATCAAAGATAAGATAATGAAAATTAGATTTGAATGATTTGAAGTATCAATATGATGAATTCATTAGATTAATGTTCACGTAACATAAAGAAAAAGTGATGGATTTAGGGTAACGTGTGATAAAAGTTGTGCACATACTCTTATGCTACTGGAGTTTTTAGAACTTCTCTCATCCTGCAACACACACAAAGTCTAATGTAGAACGAGGGTTCTTAAATTGACAATTTGATTGTTTTAACTAAAATCATCAAGTGCTCCATTAGATGGCCTATGTTGAGTTCATCACTAATAACATTGTTTTAGCATTTAAACGTCCGGATGACGGTTAGGATAAGCCGACATGCGAGCCACAGCGGTGTGGCCTTATCTAGTCCGTTGTACACACAAATTGATTTTGCTTTTTGTTCTTACATGATGCTATGTTCAGCAGAAGGTTAGCAAGGATGAAGTAGAAAGAAGAGTCAATTATAAAAAAAGGATGAAGCTGGAAGAAGAGCTGATAAGAAAAAGGATGGAAGAGATGCAAACTGAGCTATATGTAGAAGTGTATCTTATAATTCAAGCTTCGCCTGCAAGCATTTTGATAGCAATGCAGAGTTGCAGGATGCTCAGAAGCAGCTGATTAAGGTTGAATTTTTATTTATTTATTTATCTATGTTAAAATTTTGCTGTCATCTATGTGCACAAACTCATCTGTAGTTGCTCTAGATTCTTGTTGGGTAGAGTATGCTGCATTTTCGTGTGTATATATATATATATATATATCNGCCTGCAAGCATTTTGATAGCAACGCAGAGTTGCAGGATGCTCAGAAGCAACTGATTAAGGTTGAATTTTTATTTATTTATTTATTTATTTATCTATGTTAAAATTTTGCTGTCATCTATGTGCACAAACTTATCTATAGTTGCTCTAGATTCTTGTTGGGTAGAGTATGCTGCATTTTCAGATATTATATTTATATATATATATATATATATATATAGTTTGTGTATAAGTATTGATGCATCATCAATTAATTTATCACTCGAAACGATGAGACATTTTTTGAACAAAAAATGTTTCAGATTAAAATTAAAGATCATTCATGGCCCAAATTTTAGCAATTTTATAATCAAACTGACCATCACAATAAGATGAATCCAATGATATCAAAATTGTTCCTATGGGAGTCTAGAAAGATCCATATCAAGTTATTAAAGCATATTTAGATTTTTAGGATTGTCAGTTGAATGATTAAATGAATTCCAAATTTAATATGCTTATAGTTAAATCTAAATGGATATGAATAATATGCACATGTCAATTTAATATGCTTATAAGGATTTGTTTACCCATATAATTAATAGTATGTGCATTTGATACATCTAAATGGATATGAATAAGTGGAGATATAATTGAAAGTGACATTCAAATGTAGTTATAAGGGAGTGTGTACTTTGATAAATATTCATCTGTGCATTTGATGTGCTTGAATATATATGAATAAGTAGAGGTATAAGAGCCAAAGGAAAAAAACATGAATAAGTGAAAGCATAAGTGGAGATCGTGTATAAGAGGTGAAATAAAAAATTATTATATGTTAAATAAAGTAATGAATTAATATTTAAAAGTATGTGATTTTATTTTTGATACTATTTATATAAATTGCTTATGTTATTTCTTGACATGTGCATATTATTGATATAAGGTCTTATACTGATACTATTGTTGAAACAGATAAAGGGACATATTATTGTTGATATTGTCGTCACCAACAAGCTTGCCAGGCTACGCAGCAAGGAAGATGAGTAGAGTGGCTCAGCCTTTGCTTTGCTCATTTCAATTATCTATTCAGCCCCCCTTTTCACCCCTTATTGTTATTCAGTGTCATATCTTGTTTTTTTGAATAATTGTATTTATACTTTTTGAATTTTATCTTCTGTTGAACCTGATGTTGTTTATATATATATATATATAT
>JXCR01006264.1:0-14939 GCA_002079205.1 Phalaenopsis hybrid cultivar
TGTCATGATTTTTTCGACAAGTTTTACGCTGGATGTCGACTACCTAACGCAACCCTCCACTTATGCTCCTTCGAATGCCTGTAAAAAAATAGTTTGAAGTACCACAATCTCATACTCTACATGAAAGCACAGTATATCGGATTCACTATATTCCCTACCTTCTAGAACAGTTATTGTCAACTCAGCTGGAATTTCTCTCCTGGGTTCAACTAGAATCTAAAATCAATGGTGTCTCTTCCGCTTTGGCTGGTAGCTGGAACTCCTCTTTCGTGTCCTTGCTCTCTTACGTGTCTAGTGTGTCATTATCAATTACTTCAACTGCTCCTTGATCTGTGAAAGAGATTACTCCTTTGATTGTGCAATGGCTTCAATCTGCCCAAATATGAGGGACTTGAAACACCTTCGGGTTGGGACATATTTAGGAATACAGATTGGTTGGACTTGTTTTCCACTCTAACCTAATGCCTCCTCAAGTAGGTCGACATGGATGTTACCCTGAGTATACTCTTATTATAAGATTTTAAGGTTGAACCCTGTCTGTAGAATGTAGTGGTCGTCTTGTGATGTGGTCTCTCAACTTTTGAAACTGGGTTTGAACATCTAGTCTGTAGTGAGTTGGTATGTACTAACGCTGCATCACCTGTTTCATCCTTAGACCAAGTAGTGATCTTGTCTTTTCCCACGCGCTGGCGTATTTGCTATAATTTTTACCACTAAAACAATGCACTCTATAATTTGTTGGCGGCTAGTTACATCATTTCGTCTAATGGGACGTCCTGTACTCAAAGTAAAGTTCCACGGTCTAAAACCGCTCGATGAACTCGTCTGGATCCAAGTGACCGTCAAAATATAGCAAATTCATTGTTACCTCAAAATCTTGGCTTCTCAGATATTTCATGTCAATTCTTCAAGATAGAGGCTCTTCATCTTTGAAATCTATAACACACACCTCATCTATGTATCCCCTAACAGGCAATTCATCTCTGTATCATCTGACAGACACTTCATCTCTGTAATTGAATGGAGTTCGGGTGAACCCAATGGATGATTTCTTTTCCTCAATTTTATCGAGTAGTAGTACTCGGAGGAGTTGTCGTTGTATCTCTTCCATGGTAAACTCATGATTGGCGTCTAAAACTTGTCTCAGTGGTGGCATCGTTAGGATTTGGGATTATGTGTAGGTGAAATGAGGTGTGTAGGCGTGATGTAGGGTGAGAAAGAAAAATTTTGAGTAGATGTAGGGTTGGGTATGGATGAATAAACCCTAGAAAAGAACTAGAGTTAGGCTAGCTCTGATACTAAATGTACAGGAGTTAGCCCAAATCACATAAAAAAAAAGTAAATATTATCACCGGGAGCAAATAGATCGTTACAATCAAACACACTTGAAAAAGAAATTACAACAAACACAGCACAAACTCACACTATCACTCGATCAATGTGTGGTGGAGGGAGGATAGGTTGTCAGGGAGCAGAGGGAGGTGGTTAAAATGGGTTGGGGTGGTTGGGACAGTAAAAGGAGGGGTTGGAATCGTGTTCGCAGCAAAGCAAAGGGCTAGGACTGCGAGGGCCGCAAGGGGGGTTGCAAACGGAGAAGCGAGGTGTGTGGGAAAGGCTGAAACAATCAGGTGGCATCAAGAAAACAACAGGCGAAGCAGGAGGGGTTGCAAGACAGCAAGGAGCAGCAGCCCGGGGAAGTGATAACTAGCAAGAAGGGCTATAATGGAATAACTGTAGTCAAAAATAGCAAACGAGTGTTGTTCGGGATAGCTACAACGATGGAGGATGGTCGAGGGCATCGTGAGAAAGATGTGGAAGGGGATAGAGAAATAATCACCACCTCAGTAGAGAGATACAGTCGGAGCACCACCCAATCCCTTGGATACAGCTCTCGAAGGGAGAAGAACGAACGTCGACGGCTGTCTTAAACAAAACACACTAAAAACTGACCTACACATGCAAAAAAAATAAAAAATAGCCCTATGGTAAAGAGGAGTGGGCTCTGCTCCAAATAGGAGGGAAATCCATGCAGAGGATGTGTCGACCGGCCTCCTGGACCGGTCCGAACCAAAAAAAATCTTGTGGTACTATAGTAGGGATCGTGGATAGCTCCAAGTGGGACTATAGTAGGATCACAGCACTATAAGGGATGAAGCTCCGCATCATGGACAGTTCCACATTCCTTTAATATTAATCTCTATGCACAATGTGCCTAATTTTGAAAAAAATGCAAGGCAGATATATAACCACTCACAATGATCACAAGGATATGTCACTTCTAGCTTTCCTTTAAAATAAGTATTTCATAATTTATCATTTTTAATTGTCTACACATTCTTAACATTCTTATAAATGTCAAAATCAATTTAAATATAAACAACTTTTTATAGCTCAACATTCATATTCACAACACATTGTTCTCCAAATTACGGTTGTATAAATTTTACCTTTAAGCCACCATGATGTAGTAATCATACAAAACTCACAAGGTATTTATTAATTTTGACTATTCAACTTCAACTTTAAAAAATATATTGTCATCAATATCTTCTTTCTTCCAAATAACAAATAAAAGATAATTATATGATTATACCACACCTAGGTACTCTATAAACTTCAATAATATTGAATGATTGTTATTAAAATTATACCCACTAAAATTATATATCAAAATGCTCAATCTTAATCTATTAATTCTAGGAATCAATCTTATATCATATGTTTTCTTTACTATCCTTCTTTTTCACATGACTCAATGGGCGAGCTATAATTTAGAATTGTACTATCAACAAAAAAAATGAAATTGATATTCATCCTTGATGCAAACATACAGTAATTAGAAATACATGAGTTCCTCTACAACCACTTCTAGTATTACTCAATGCCCCTACATATTTTTATTAACTCCAACATATATGTAACAACCATTTTCTACCTTAAAATATACCAAAATTAAATCCCTTGCTACTCAATCATTTGCCTCAATCTATATCAAATGATTGAATAACAAGTAATTTAATTTGGTATATTTTTAGATAGAAAATGGGTGTTACAAATATGTTGGATTTATTAAAAATATGTATGGTAGGGCATTGACTAGTACCAGAAGTGGTTGTAGAGGAACTCATGTATTTCTAATTACTGTATGTTTGATTCTCTTCTTCAATCACTATACTTCTCCATTAATTATTTTAGCATAAACTCATTTTAATAGTGGATAGTTTTGGACTGAAACTAATGGTCCAGCTACTACCCAACTTTGTGGGTGAATTTTCAGCCCTCTTTACGCAACTAAACTACATAATCAAATACAAGGATATGACTTGATTATATATCAATTCATAAGAGAGATGGGAATTATTATTCCCCCCTCTTAAAAGACTTCAATCAATTTAACATTTTCAATCGAATTTCATGGTGTCTTGTGCATAAATGTCAAAGTTGTTACTCCTTTCCAAAAGGTTCACTCATTTGTATTGGCAAACAACATGAAAATCAATGTGAGTCGTACCTTCATGGTGCCTGGTGGACAAATAAGCTCCAACCATACTTATTTACAATTGCATAAAACATGTTCTCATTTGCCTACTCGACTACACTCCAGTCATCTGTTAAGGGAAAGAGCTAGACAACAAAATCATAGGAAAGAAGAGTGAAGTTCGTAGAAATGATGAGCTGAACAACAAAATCATAAGAAAAAGACCATCTTTTCTTAGTGAAGATATCAAAAAAGAAAAATGTTGTGAAATGCATTGAACATGAATGATAAGGATTCTACTATAGAGTAGAGGGACGTATGGAACATGTTAGAAAGGACACAAGTTATTTTAGGAAGCAATGGTAAAAACAAAGTAGTCATGAAATTTACCAAGGGAATGGGAGAGAAAAAAACATCAATTGCCTTAATTTACTGAACACTAAGCCCAATTGCATTGATCATTATTAGCGTAATTCAATATGCAAAATAGGAGGTTGTGTGAGTCACGTACACCAATGTTGGAGTTGTGGCAACATCAAGTCGGTTACACCCATTTGGGCAATTCCATCAAAGTCTACATTAGAAGATAAATTAAATATTATACATGAGCCAGAAAGCAATTCACAAATTGGGACAAGCTAACTCTATTCCAACCCATAAGAGTTGAGAAAAGTAGATTCACAGCATTTGGGCTAGCCAGCCTAGCCGCATTAAGATGGAAAAAGCTTTATAATCAAGGAAAGAGTCAAAGCATCAAAATAGAACCCAAATAACCTATTTTGAATGAGAAGGGAGAGAACACAGAAGAGGGAAAAGAAGTGAAGAATAGAAAAACGAAAATTAAGAGAAGAAGAAGAAGAAGACGAGGTCAAATATCAAAAAAAATATCAAAGGCAAGGCCAAGGTGAAGAATTCACAATCTTCATAGCAGAAATTAGGTTAAAAAATTCATTATTTTTAAGTAAGATTATTCTAGTTTATTATGATGATTACATGTTCTTGTTACCTCTGACATAGTTATTCTATGAGCGGAAAAAAACCAAATTGCATGAAACTCCAATATTAATGCATAAATAATCAAGTTTTATAGTGAGGCCTTAATTAATTATTAAACCTAAATTTTTGACAGCATAATTTAAAGGTAGCAAGGGTTAACTCAACATAAATCCTTTCGATATAAAACATAATCAACAATAATTCGTAAGTGAAAATCAATTTGGGGAAAAATTCAAGCATAAAAGCTTGGATTTCCTAGTCCCTAATTTCATACCATCATCATATTAGAAATTAACTACTGGTAGATATCAAAAAGATTTCTAAATTTCATTGCAAAATATTCTTATAAACTGTTGACCTCATTTTCGGATGAGGTCTTCACTTCTCTCCTTAGAGCCTAGGGTCTAGCTTCAGGCTTCTCTTGTTTGACCATCCTAGAGGACTAGTACGGAACCCACACCATTTAGAAAATTCGAGTCACCTCGTCACTCCTTCAAGTTTCGCATGGGCGGTCCCAAATCCTCGACGTTCTGTTGAGTTGATCAGGACCGACACATGAAACTTGAGTCGAGTTCCTACATTAATAGAAGCAGCCCGTAGGGAACCCCTTTGCGACCCGAACGCTCGATAACGCCGCATTTTGCGCACGCATCGCACTCCACATGATTTTGCATTAAATTGACTCGTCCGTTGGCAAACTCATTCGGACGACCCCGGATGACGAAACGGACTACGCCAACACGTCCGGAACGTTGACTTTAACTAGAAAAGACACCCATATTGTTGTGGTTCCACACTCGCGCAAACTGCACGAAAATCGATGCACGCTTCTTTTAATTAGCGGGGCACGGGTTCGGGTTCAACCCAGGCTCAATTCGAGCTCGACACAGGCTGAACACAAGCCAGGATTATTTCAAATTTCAAACTTTTAAAATTCAAATTTTACCCCCTAATCCCATCTTAATTAGATTTGATTAGGGGTTAATATTTACCTAACATAACTGCCCCTGTATGGAATGCATTCAATAGCCCACTTGATGCACCTGTAACGGCTATTAGAGAGGCGCGGGATACAAATCCCGATATATTTTTCCTTTCTGCACTCAATTAGCTCGCACCTTCCCCCTACTCGCCGCTGCTCCTCGACATAAACCCTCGGCCCGCTCTCTCGAGCGCTTCCTCCCTGCGCCCAATACCCTTCCATTCGACCCGCTCGCCTCCGCCTCGCCCCAGCCCGCTCGACGAGCCGCTCTCCCGCTCGCCTCCTTTAACCCTTCGCAAGCCGAACAGCCGCACGACTTCTTCCGCACGCACTGCAAGCCTGTGACTCTCGACCCCGCCATCTGCTGCGACTCTCCCGTAAGAGCTCCGCTCGACCAGCTCTCCTCCGAAACTCTACATCTCTTCCTTCAGCTGAAAGACGACTCTTCTTCCAACCTGTAGCTGCTCGGCGGAAACTCTTCTGCTCAACTCTTTCTCGCCAGTTCGAGGAAGCGTTTTTTTTTACTCCGTTCAAGGTCATATTTTTCTAACTCGTTTACTTTACCTGAATCTAGCAATTTTCTCATCTCTTGCAAAGCTTCTATAGCTTATTCCATGAATTGAAGTGCCTAAATTTAAGAGATTTGCTTATTTGTTTTACATTGGTTTTTTTTTTTACCATGAGATATAAGGATTGAATTACTTAAGCCAAGATCATGAATCCCTCTACACTTGCCCATATGCAGATTTTAGAGTTCCTTTTAGCTCACTCTTTTGCTTGGCTTCCTATGCTGGAAATTATAGATTATCTTTTATGAAGGCTTCCATATATATTATACACCATTGCATATTTATGTATGTAACACCTAAATCTTTGGTTTTAGAATGAAAACATCATTTTTTACGAGAAGGATGTCTTCGCATGCTTAAAGATTTACACACTGATTTTGGGCGTCTTGTGAACTTATTTTGGGGGCTTGATTTTGTTCCATGTTGCTGCCCTCAATATTTGAAATGCAAGTTGAATGTAATATTTGGTTTTTGTAGGCCTTTTGAGCTTGGTTTGGGGACTTGATTTTGTTCCATGTTGCTGCCCCCAATCTTTAAAATGCATGCTGAATGTAATATTTATTTTTTTTTTTTTGGGAAGCCTTTTGAATTCGTTTTGGAGGCTCGATTTTGCACCCGGTTGCTATCCAGTATTAGGAAACTGCTATAGGTGAATGGGAAAGTGCTATCTCGCGTTTACAAGTGTTGTAGGAAGCAGTTTGGGCCTTGGAAAGTGTTGTCCAGCGTTTGGAGAGTCTGTAGGAAGCTGTAGGAGAGCTGGGAGAAGGGCTTAGTTGCTGTTTGGAATGTTTGGAGGTCATTTAGTTGCTGTTTGGAATGTTTGGATGTCATTTAAAAGCTGTTAGGAGTGTTTGGAGGCCGTAGGAGTGCTATTGGAGCCTTAGGAGTGTTGTTGAAAACTTAGAAAAGCCTTGGGAGCGCTGCTTGGGCTTTAAATTTGTCGTTTGGGAGCTGTTTGAGATGTAAGGCTGTTGTCCATTGCTAATTAAGGGTTATTAGGAGTGTTTGGAAGCTGTAGGAGGTCATAGGGCCGCTGTCCAATGCTTCTAGTTGCTGCCCAGTGTCATAGGAAGGCTGCAGAGTGTTGTCCAATGTTTCTAGTCGCCGCCGAGCGCCGTAGGAAGTTGTAGGACCACCGTCCAATGCTTCTATTTGCTACATAATGTCGTAGGAAGCCACCTAGTAGCTGTCCACCACTGTTTGGGTCCATAGAAAGCCACTTAGTAGCTGTCCACCATCGTTTGGAAGCCATCTAGTTGATGCCCACCTCTGTTCAGGTTCGTAGGAAGCCGCATAGGTGTTGCCCATTGTTGTTTGGGTTCATAAGAACTCATACAGGCGTTATTCAAAATTCCTAGTTGTTGTCTGCAGTCGTAGGATCACCGTACACATTCGCTAGTTGCTTACCGGAGCCGTAGGAGATCGTAGGATCACCATACTAGCTCTCTAGTTGCAGTAAGGAGTTGCAGGGAACCTTAGGATCACCTGTTTAGAGTTCTTAACTGCTACTACAACTTGTTCTACTGTTTACTTTTTTCAAGTTTTTCTCTGCAATTTATTTAAACTCCCTGCAAATTATATTGTGATTTGTAAGTTAAATATGCAACAGGAATAGCAGCAGCAGATACGTCATGTATGCAAACACATTTTATTTGTTGTTGTTTTTTTATTATAATTACTCTTGCTCTAACATATTATGCGGGTACTGAATACAATCTCACTTTCAAAACTAAACAAATTTTTCAAAATAAAAAAAAAACAAAACATAACACGTTCTTTCGAACTTACGGGAGTCCCTCGGAGGAGGTAACTCACGGTTGCTAACGAGATCTCCCCGATTTAAATGGGTTTCACAACTCGTTTAAACTAAGTTCAAAAGAAAATAGTGATAACCGGAACGAGGGAACCGTGGGATCCTAACCGGTGTTGCTCTAATCAACTTGAACCCCCCCAATGACAACCAAACTGAGACATTGAAACACACCTGGTAAAACTGTTTGAACTTTAGACTTTAGAACTGTTACTGCGACGAGGAACTCGGAGTAATTTCGTGGGCAGCACAGCAAAGAGTTTGGAGCGAACTACAGGTGGAGGTGGTCGTCATTCTACAACAGCAAAATGAGTCTACACCAACTAAACTTTCCTAGTTTAAACAACCTATAGGACTTTGAGGTAGCTCGCCTAGAGCAAAGTAAAACCTCACTCTTTTTTAGGCCCTGGACAATCATGTTATGCAGCGTAAGTCCTAACTTGTCTTATGTTCCGAGGTTGTCATCTAGAATGACGTAAAACCTCTTATCTTCGCGGGTTATTTGCATAACCAGTTATTATGCAAATGTAAGCCCCAAATAATAAAGTGACAGGATTCAACATTCAAATAAAATCTTCTCTAAAACACAGCCACACATTAGGATAGTTTGGGAAGTCACTGGGGATTTTCCTCTGGATCTGTGACAACCTCTACCTTTTACTTTCTTTGAACTCCTGAAATGATTGTTCTTACTTTAGTCATTCCCACGTCCTACCTTGAAAACCTGAACTTTGAATTCTTGAAGACTAGAATCACTGATCATTATCGAGAGTTTTCTCAAGTGACTCCCGTCACTTGGGATATAATTAACTATAGGGGTTTGTCTCTATAGGGAACTTGGAACCCAGGTAAAATAAATTATATTTAATATTTGTATTAAATAAGGAAATTTGTCAGTCACATATAAAAGGTTCGCAAACCAAATGGATGTCAGAAATCTCGTAGTTTGTATGATTGGGTCCACCGCCGCGGAGTACACTTATCTTTCGAGAAGGTGTATCATTTGTGGTACCGGACACGATTATAAAAATTATTGAGCAAATGAGATCCAATCGGTCTCATTTTTTTTTCAAAATTAAAATACACTATTTTTATAAAAGTATATACCTTTTAGGTTAAATTAAATCATCTACTTTTCAAAACTATAAAAATACTTTTCGAAATCAAAAAGTTGACCGACATAAACAAGAAACAATTTCCTGAAATAGATTTATAGAAGGGTTACTCTATCATATCGAAGTGCCAAAAACACCAATAAATCTAAGAGAGGAGAGGGTATAAAGTTTATCATTTTTCCTCCTTATATCACTCCTTAGTTAGCTCTTCACAAGATTATCTATATAGAAACATTCAAGTTACTCTATATGAACAATTCCTTGCTTTGAAAAAAATTACCTCTTGAATAACTCCTTGATTGAAAGGCTTAAGTAATCGTTCAGACAATATGTAAATAAGGGCACATTAGGATGTCAAATAAAATTAAAGTTTTTCCTCCTCATTCAAGGAAAAAGTAAATTTTATCTCTTCTACCAAATAGTTTTTTTTTCCTGGTTTTTTTTTTTTAATTTTGAGTGATAAACCATAACATGTACGGCTCTAACCCATGAACATACAAAAAAGCAACCTTCTCCAACCATTAAGCCACTGGTCCTTTAACAAATTAGATGAAATACCACTTTTTATGCACCCCCCACCCACCCACCCTAAAAAATAAGGTGAAGAGGTTGCAATTTCGTAGGAGAAACATTAGAATAATTATACTTGAGGAAAATTAAATATTTCACTGTTATTTCCTTGAATCTGATGAATTGTTCATGATTGATACATTATTTCGCTTCTCTAAATCTTTCTTCGTCTGGTCTCATATACTTCCTCTTGATATTTCCCTTCTTCTGTTTGTATCATTTTCTCCACTCTTCATTATTTTATATATCTTCACTCTCACTTTATTTTCTCCCACATTGAAACTCTTAGTTTGTGTTGGAATTTTAGGAACTATCCCCTTTGATATCCTCTATTTTTATTATTTTCCACTTTTATAATTAGCAATTATTGGTAAATTTTATTTCCTTTTTCTAGCAGGAGGATTTTGAGGCTTTCCTAATGTAGTGGTCTTCCCCCGTTATTTATCTTGTAACTGAGTCTTAAGAAATTGAAGAAGAATATTATTTTTCCGCTCTAAGAGATTATATGGTATCAGAGAACATTGTACCCTTCGAAACGGTGATCAAATCCCGTCGAGATGTCTGTGGATCCTGTTCTTCGTGACTGACTCTTCTCGATACAGTCTCGATTATAGCTAGTTGGGGAGGCAACAACTGAATCGTGGCTGGCAAGGCAATGACTCGATCACATCGTTTGGAGACCCAACATGATATAATCGAGATTAGAGCTCAACTGAGAAGGCAATGACTAGATCGCGGCTTCCTCACGATTTTGTCGTCTAGGGTTCTAGACTTACCACAACATAAAGTATTTCAACTTCTTTCGCACTCCTTTGACACTAGAAGCTACTTTTCAATGCAATGTTTCTTTCCGGCAAGGAGTTTCTCCACTACCTCTGTTTTCTTTTCTTTCTCTTCTGTCATTTTTTTTACGACGAGCTTCTCATTGACGGGCTTCTTTGTTGGTTTTTTTTTCTCAGAATCAATGGAATTTGTAATTTGAAGAAAAGGGGACATCTTCTTTTCACGGAGATGGCTTCCATTCCCGAGTGTCGTGAATCGGAGAATCAAACTGGATCGAAAGTAGGGCCATCAAATACTCAATCTGTTTCATCCCCTGCAGTCTCTTCTCCGCTGGAGCCACCAATGCCTTTACTCAACATTAAATGCTGAAATAACTCGCAATCGAAATCCATTCAGATTTTCAAACTAATCCTCTTCTCTCCTCCGATAATGTCATACAAGTCGGGGATGATCGGCGCCCAAAGAAGTTCTACAATTTATACTATTTCTAGTAATTCCAAAACTAATTCGCCCTACACATGGTGATACGAGCATTACAAAAAATCATGGCATACGAAGGAGACGTGTTGCAAGCTTCATGATAAACCTGCAAATTGGAGACCAAAATGTAAACATGAAGGTTGGACCTATCAAGCAACTACTGATGAAACTCAAGAGCGCTCTACCAACTCAGATACAATACCTTTCACCAAGGAGCAATTAGAGAACTATCACAAGTTGTTCGATCTCCAAAGTGTAACTGACTCCAAAATCTAAACATGAAGAAGGGCAAATTTCTAGCCATTGTATCACTAGGTGCTCACCCAAATTTTATTCATTCGTGAATAATTGATTCTGAAGCAACTAATCATATGATTGGTTGTTCTAAATTATTCTCATTTTATAGATCTTGTGGAGGTAATAAAAGAGTAAAAATTGCGATATTTTCCTCTCAATAATTGTTGGGATAGAAACTTTCAAACTCACCTCGTTGTTAACCCCTTGTGATATGCTTCTTGTTCCCGATTTATTTTGTAATCTATTATCCATTAGTAAAATTATTTCTGATTTTCAATGTCAAGCTAATTTCTACTTTTCTTATTTTGAGTTTCAGAAATTGTCCACTTGAAGGATATTAACAGTGCTAACGAAAATAATGAATTCTATTATTTTGGTGATGGACTTGATGTGAATGAACAATATAAAAGTATTTGTTTAAATTTTGATTTTTTTTCAAAGACAATGAAATTATGCTAAGATATTATAGATTAGGTCATCATAGTTTCTAGTGATTAAATTATTGTTTCCCGTTTATTTCAAAATAAAAATTTGTCATCTTTCCAGTGTGAAGTCTAATAGTTTGTCAAACATCATCATGTCTTCTCCTTCAAAAATCTATAAACCAACTATACATCTTACTCTGATTCATAGTAATATTTGGGATCCTTGTAAACATCTTACATACCCTGAAAAAAATGTTTTGTTACCTTCTTTTATGATGGCAAAATATTAACTCGGGTGCATTTAATGAAAAATTAATCTGAAGTGAAAATAATATTTAAAATTTTTTACATGTACAAATACAATTTCAAAAATTTATTCAAATATTACAGAATGGTAATGGTCGAAAGTGATTCAAAAATATTTTGGGTAAATTTTTTGCAAAAATGATAGTTTATCAAAAATCTTATGTCGACACCCCACAACAAAATGGTGTACCTAAAAGAAACAACAAATAGTTATTAAATATAGCTCGGGCAATATTATTTATAAATTAGGTGCCAAAATATCTTTGCGGTGAAGTCGTTCTTATTGTTACATTCCTCAATAATTGAACACCCAATAAAATTTTGAACTTTGATACACATGTTTTTCATAAAATTTACCCAACAAATCAATTTTCATCTTCTTATACATTTAAAGATATTTTGGTGTATTACATTTGTTTACATTTATAGTCATAACCAAGGAATACTTAAACCCCGAGCCATAAAATGTGTATTTGTTGGTTGTGCTCCCACCCAAAGAAGGTATAAATGTTTTGATCATACTTCTAAAAAAATATTTGTTTTCCTGGATATCACATTTTTTTGAACTACAACCCATTTTCACCTCATCTTCCAGGGATAAGGGGCCAAAAGAAGATTCGACTACTAATTTTCAAGACTTTCTTCAAACTAAAGACTCACAAAATAATATATTTCAAACCTTGATTGTTCAATCTGAAAATCCAAGTTATATATTCTATTAGAAGAAAGAAGTTCAATTTTTTTTTTATATAATAAAAACGGTTCAGATCTTCCTACAATACCATCTTATGATGTTCATAATCCAGAACTACTAAGAAAAAGAAAACAGGAAAAAGAAATACAACATTGTTACATACTCGCGACGAATGACAACNTACCTAAAAGAAACAACAAATAGTTATTAAATATAGCTCGGGCAATATTATTTATAAATTAGGTGCCAAAATATCTTTGCGGTGAAGTCGTTCTTATTGTTACATTCCTCAATAATTGAACACCCAATAAAATTTTGAACTTTGATACACATGTTTTTCATAAAATTTACCCAACAAATCAATTTTCATCTTCTTATACATTTAAAGATATTTTGGTGTATTACATTTGTTTACATTTATAGTCATAACCAAGGAATACTTAAACCCCGAGCCATAAAATGTGTATTTGTTGGTTGTGCTCCCACCCAAAGAAGGTATAAATGTTTTGATCATACTTCTAAAAAAATATTTGTTTTCCTGGATATCACATTTTTTTGAACTACAACCCATTTTCACCTCATCTTCCAGGGATAAGGGGCCAAAAGAAGATTCGACTACTAATTTTCAAGACTTTCTTCAAACTAAAGACTCACAAAATAATATATTTCAAACCTTGATTGTTCAATCTGAAAATCCAAGTTATATATTCTATTAGAAGAAAGAAGTTCAATTTTTTTTTTATATAATAAAAACGGTTCAGATCTTCCTACAATACCATCTTATGATGTTCATAATCCAGAACTACTAAGAAAAAGAAAACAGGAAAAAGAAATACAACATTGTTACATACTCGCGACGAATGACAACTAAAAAGAAAGAATACACAAATCATTTGCATTGCCTAAACTCCATGAATCCTCCAAGTAATATCCTCATTGAGTCTTTACCCCATGATTGGTCCACTTCATTAATGTTATAAGTCTTCTAGTCCTAAACATGACTCTACCCTTAATCCTAAATCAAATGATTTCAGTTATCCCATTGCTACTTGTAAGACGGTGAGGTCTTGCACCCAACATCCATTGTCTAATTATGTATCATATGAAAATCTCTCATTTTTTGGGTTTTTACCACACATTTTTCTTATAAGGAGATTCTTAATATTTGACAGGATGCTCTTAAAGTTCCTAAGCTATCTTTGAGGAGATGAAGCTCTGAAAAAAAAAATGTGAGAATTTGTTGATCTACCTAGAGGAAATAAATTGTCAAATGAAATGGGTATTTAAAGTTAAGTATAATTTTAATGGCTCTCTAAAACGCTACAAAGCTCGATTGATTGCCAAGAAATTCACTCAAACCTATTGCACTAATTACTTAGATATATTCTTATACAGGTTGAAGTAGTCACCGAGAGCATGGTTGAATTTAGTGAAAAATTCGGCACAAAAGTGTGTAAACTAAAATAATTTTTATACAGGTTGAAGTAATCACTGAGAACATGGTTTGAGAAATGTATAATGTTTGTTAAATATCAAAGGTACACTCAAGGGCAAGGAGATCGTATAATATTCTTCACACATTCAAATAATTGAAAAATAGTCATACTGATTGTGTATGTAGACAATATAATCATCACTGGAGATGACTTAGGATCTCTAAGGCACTTCTTTGAAATGGAGGTTGCTAGATCAAAGAAAGGCTGAAAACGATTGTTGTTCCCCAACATAAATATATTTTTGATCTTCTAAAGGAAACTGGGAGTGGTTGTGGGCCTGTAGACAATCTAATTGAACACAATTGAAACTAAGAGATGAGAAGGAAGGTAACACAGTTAATATAGCTCAATATGAAAAGTTGGTGGGAATTTTGATATGCTTATCACATACACGGCCAGATATTGCATTTGTTGTAAGTTTAGTAAGTCAAGTTATGCATTCACCCTCTGAGAAACACATTGAAGTAGTTAACAGGATTCTCAGATACCTAAAAAGTATATCAGGTAATAGTTTACTCATTCAGAAGACAACACAACCGAACATAGAGGCATACACAGATGCAGATCGAGCAGGCTCAGTTGTTGACAGGAGTCAACATTCAAATACTGTACTTATGTCTGGGGAAATTTGATTACATGGCGAAGTAAAAAACTGAATGTGGTGGCAAGGAGTAGCGTCGAGACAGAATATCAAACTATGGCTAATGGTGTATGTGAGATGTTATGGCTAAAGGGAATTCTTTAAGAGCTATGTATCCTGATAAACAAGCTAATAAAGTTGTACAATGACGATAAAGCTATCATAAAGATTGTAAAAAATCTCGTGCAACATAATCGCAAAAAAATGTGGATATTAATAAATACTTCATAAAAGAGAGATTGATTGTGGAGATATTTGCATGTCTTTCACTCCAACAGCACAACAAATAGTAAATATC
>JXCR01006294.1:8847-45994 GCA_002079205.1 Phalaenopsis hybrid cultivar
ATGGGTAAGGTGTCATACAACAACAACAAAGCATGGGTAAGGTGGCATATATGTGATAATTGAAGTATAGGTGCTAGATAGGTAAATACATAAGATTTAGTGATGAGTATGTAAACCTTCTATTACAAATTTATTTTCCTTCAAAAAGGACAGAATAAAATTGAGACGAGATAAACCTAAAAATGACCAGAATAATTGATTTGACATGCTAAATGGTCGTACAGGTCATGTTATGTTCGAGTTAACAAGTATAAGACATCGGATTCATGTTGACTGTCCATTTAATATACAAGTCTAATTCGACTCAAACAATCAGGCTAGATTCAGATCAAGCAATTTCTTATTGTGTCAATTTTAGGTTAAAGCTGCACCTAATTTGACACCTGCTACTTTCAATATTAAAATTCATCATCAAATGAACCAAATGCAAAAAAATGCAGATGAAATACAACAACAAAGGTAACCGAGTAGAAGTGATCAATAAAAATTAATACATCCTCCGAACAAATTTTCTAAAGCAATGAAATTTTCTTCTTTTTTATGTCTTCTATCATATAAACAAATCAATCAGAGTGGATCTTTATATCTATCCTAAAAGTGACGCGACGATAAAAATGAGTTCAAAACTTCTGTAATGCTTTTTAAAAGAAGCATTATTCAATTACAATGAATTAAAATCCAATACTCTCTTCAATTACAAAAAAAAAAAAAAATATCAGAGTGGATCTTTACATCACATGTACCACAAATGAGTGCCCACAAGGATCAAGTAACACCCTCATAGATTAAAACCTAAGCTGGTTGTTTCAATTGAAATAATATTGTTCCTTTTTGTTTCCGCAACTTTCAATGAGAGTTAAAATTCATAAATTCCAATCCAAATTTATTANTAAATCAGAGTGGATCTTTACATCACATGTATCACAAATGAGTGCCCACAAGGATCAAGTAACACCCTCATAGAATAAAACCTAAGCTGGTTGTTTCAATTGAAAAAATATTGTTCCTTTTTGTTTCCGCAACTTTCAATGAGAGTTAAAATTCATAAATTCCAATCCAAATTTATTACTTTTTTTCCATGCAATTCATGCATTCAAAATCACAAAAAGAATTGCAAAGCCTACATTACAAACTGAAAAACATGAAATCCAGTGGGAGGAGATGACTATAAATTGTAAACGTTTATTAAAAGAACGTAGGACAGATAGCCAACCTCGAAAAAAAAGACGACCTTAATTTCGAAATCGACCAGATCCTAACCAAATATTTATATTTTGCTCAGAATAAATGAAATTTTCTTCTCATTGACGCACAAAACGCCTCTAAAGCCTGACATGCGAAGTGAATTTCATATTTCATCACAGCACTCTATGAGAAAAATCACAAACTTCCATAAAAACGGTTGATAAAAATACCAATGGCTCACCGACGAGCACCGGTTAGCATGCCGTCGGTGCGACCGAGAGAAAGGGGACCGACCGAGAGAGAGGCGCGACGGGGCGACGGCGCGACAAGGAGCTAGGGCACGCGATGGGGGGCTCGGGAGCGGCAGGCGTGCGTTTTATAGGGATTTTTTTTTTTAATGTAACTTTNGCTCTATGAGAAAAATCACAAACTTCCATAAAAACGGTTGATAAAAATACCAATGGCTCACCGACGAGCACCGGTTAGCATGCCGTCGGTGCGACCGAGAGAAAGGGGACCGACCGAGAGAGAGGCGCGACGGGGCGACGGCGCGACAAGGAGCTAGGGCACGCGATGGGGGGCTCGGGAGCGGCAGGCGTGCGTTTTATAGGGATTTTTTTTTTTAATGTAACTTTAAATATATGTGGATCCGGATGTTTGGACGCGCTCGCATGATTCGTTTAATTATCTAAGATCGTCTAGACAATTTTGTCGATGGACGAGTCAATTTCACTCTTTACTAGGTGAACAAGATCTGTTGGTATGATCTAAACCTTTCAATAGAAAAAAAAAATTTAATGACCATCACTTAATCGACTGTCCAAATTTAGCCAAACAATCCTGACAGTGTGCCCCACAACACGCTTCAGAAAATCATGAGTGGATGTCTTGTACAATGGGATTTAATGCATGCATCAAGTAAGATTTCATAATGCTCGAGTGAAAGCCCTACACTCTATACTTGCGGCATTAAAAATTGACGCCAACAACTCGTACATAGAAGAGGCGCGTTGCAACGAACTACCCATGCCTTCTTGCAGAGGTGGTATGGTTTGATTCCTTCAAGGGCATATTGAGGAGGCTAGGCAGCATGGACATCAGTCAACTCAGCAATTGGCCCCACTTGATGGCATGGCCGGTTGCGCACTTTCACTCCAAAGCTTTTTGTCACACAGAGGAGAAAAAGGCGGTAGCTAAGCGAAGGATAATTGAGATTGTCTCTCAGATGCAGGAAGCAGAGCATAATGTCATCCAAACCGAGAAAATGTTGACGTTCTCGACAAGGCAAAGAAGGCAAGGCAACACGAGGAAAACGTGTCAGCTCTTAAGAAAGACAATGAGAGTTTAAAACTGGCAATGGTCAAGATAGTGACCGTCGAGAAGCATATTGAGGGGCTCTCCCAACAAATCTAGGAGGGGCATCTCCTTGGCCACCTATAGTTTTGTTAAAGAGGACTTGGTCACCTTAAGTGGGCGGACATGAAGTAGTTTGTCACCCATTTTTGTAGTGAATGAGCATTATTCGGCTCCTTATGCATTTATCACAAAAAAGAGTTACAAGAAAGAGGAAAATGACCTAAAACACTCCCAATACAACACACTCAAAAAAACAAAAACAAAAAAAAACTAAATATCCTCTTCCCCCAAAAAAGGAAAATACAAAAAATAAAAAAATAAAACACAATACAAAAATAAAAGCTAACAAATAATATCTTTCAAAGCTAAATCCATCAGAATAGGAGGAACACACATAAAAATCATGGTGTCGTGCATCTTCAAGCCAGCTTTAGCCGCTCAATGAGCAACCATATTTCCTTCTCTCCTAATATGAGATCACTTGATAATCAAATTCTTGGAAAGTGAAAAAATCTTTTTCATGTGAATATTGCTGCTCCAATGATAATCAATCTGCAATTGATAACACTTCTAAAGAATCAAAGAGTCAGTTTCAATAATAATGTGCTTCCAACCTAACTTCACAGCCACTTGTAGAGCAAAAATTAATGCAACGGTTTTAGCCACAAGAAGCGATGTAGAAAAAGCTCCAACTGAGAACCAACAAATAATAGAGCCCAAAAAATCTCTACAAACACCTCCTACACTAGCAAATAAGGGATTTCAGCAGCCATCAATATTACTTTTTATAAAAGGTGTCCCCAATTTATTCACCATACTAACAATATGATGCACATTAGGAGTAATATTGTTGAATTTCCCCTCGTTTCTAGTAATCCAAAGAAACCAAATAATCGCAGCTGGTATAGCTGTAAGGAAATCACGGTCAAGTAATTTCCAAGTGTTGAAAATATCAGCAACAATGTTGTATTGAATCAACTTCTTGTTTAACTGCAACTTCATAAGAACCTCATTCCAGATATCAGTAGAAAACTGACATTTAATAAACATGTGTTCAATGGATTCTTCATTATTTATACACAAAACACAACATGAAGGCAACCTTAGACCTTTCATCTTAAGTATATCATCACTCGGAATGATATTATGTAAAACTCTCCAAACAAAGGAGCTGGAAGGTTTAACCCAAGGAGTCCAATTCCATTTAAGATTCAATCTCTTAAAATCTTGGAAGGAGCTAGCAAAACATTTGATATAAGAATCACCCAATTTGTCTTTCTTCTTAGGCACATCACGCTTACTCTGATCAAATAGGAATGGAAGAAATAAAAATAACATCATCATAATGAACATTCTTCAAAAGTTCACATAAGCACCAATGGTTGTCATACCAAAGGTCTTTAATTTTGACACGAATATCCTCAGGACCACCATAAAAGCCAGCAAAATCACATTTTCCCATCCAATCATCATACCAGAAAGAACAATATCCTTTACCAATGTCCCAACAAATCAATTCTTCAGTACTTTTAGTAACCTTAAGCATCTCACGCTAAATAAAGGAATCCTCGATATTATAGGTAATAAACATAGGATTCTTATTAAAGCAGTATTTGGCATGCATTAAAGAAGCCCAAATGGAATTATTTTGACGGAATCAATACCATAATTTCATATAGTTGATCTTAATCGAATCAGTTAAACTTCTAAACCCTTGTCCACCTTTCTCAGTAGGTTTACAAAGCTTATTCCAGCTNTTTAATGTAACTTTAAATATATGTGGATTATACGTGGATCTGGATGTTCGTGACACGCTCGCATGATTCATTTAATCATTTAAGATCATCTAGACAAATTTATCGATGGACGAGTCAATTCCACTGTTTACTAGGCGAACAAGATCTGTTGGTATGATCTAAACCTTTCAATAGAAAAAAAAAAAATTTAATGACCATCACTTAATTGACTGTCCAAATTTAGCCAAACGATCCTGTCAGTGTGCCCCACAACACGCTTCAAAAAATCATGAGTGGATGTCTTGTACAATGGGATTTAATGCATGCATCAAGTAAGATTTCATAATGCTCGAGTGAAATCCCTACACTCTATACTTGCGGCATTAAAAATTTACGCCAACAACTCGTACATAGAAGAGGCGCGTTGCAACGAACTACCCATGCCTTCTCGCATAGGTGGTATGGTCTGATTCCTTCAAGGACATACTGAGGAGGCTAGGCAGCATGGACATCAGTCAGCTCAGCAATTGGCACCACTTGATGGCATGGCCGGTTGCGCACTTTCACTCCAAAGCTTTTTGTCACACAGAGGAGAAAAATGTGGTAGCTAAGCGAAGGATAATTGAGATTGTCTCTCAGATGCAGGAAGCAGAGCATAACGTCATCCAACCCGAGAAAAGGTTGACGTTCTCGACAAGGCAAAGAAGGCAAGGCAGCACGAGGAAACCGTGTCAGCTCTTAAGAAAGACAATGAGAGTTTAAAACTATTAATGGTCAAGATAGTGACCGTCGAGAAGCATATTGAGGGGCTCTCCCAACAAATCTAGGAGGGGCATCTCCTTGGCCACCTATAGTTTTGTTAAAGAGGACTTGGTCACCTTAAGTGAGCGGACATGGAGTAGTTTGTCACCCATTTTTTTAGTGAAAGAGCATTATTCGGCTCCTTATGCATTTATCACAAAAAAGAGTTACAAGAAAGAGGAAAATGACCTAAAACACTCCCAATACAACACACTCAAAAAAACAAAAAAATAACTAAATATCCTCTTCCCCCAAAAAAAGAAAAATACAAAAAATAAAAAAATAAAACACAATACAAAAATAAAAGCTAACAAATAATATCTTTCAAAGCTAAATCCATCAGAATGGGAGGAACGCACATAGAAATCATGGCACCATGCATCTTCAAGCCAGCTTTAGCCGCTCAATGAGCAACCATATTTCCTTCTCTCCTAATATGAGACCACTTGATAATCAAATTCTTGGAAAGTGAAAAAATCTTCTTCATGTGAATATTGCTGCTCCAATGATAATCAATCTGCAATTGATAACACTTCTAAAGAATCAAAGAGTCAGTTTCAATAATAATGTACTTCCAACCTAACTTCACAGCCACTTGTAGAGCAAAAATTAACGCATCGGTTTTAGCCACAAGAGGCGATGTAGAAAAAGCTCCAACTGAGAACCAACAAATAATAGAGCCCAAAAAATCTCTACAAACACCTCCTACACTAGCAAATAAGGGATTTCAGCAGCCATCAATATTACTTTTTATAAAAGGTGTCCCCAATTTATTCACCATACTAACAATATGATGCACATTAGGAGTAATATTGTTGAATTTCCCCTCGTTTCTAGTAATCCAAAGAAACCAAATAATCGCAGCTGGTATAGCTGTAAAGAAATCATGGTCAAGTAATTTCCAAGTGTTGAAAATATCAGCAACAATGTTATATTGAATCAACTTTCTGTTTAACTGCAACTTCATAAGAACCTCATTCCAGATATCAGTAGAAAACTGACATTTAATAAACATGTGTTCAATGGATTCTTCATTATTTCTACACAAAACACAATATGAAGGCAACCTTAGACCTTTCATCTTAAGTATATCATCACTAGGAATGATATTATGTAAAACTCTCCAAACAAAGAAGGAGCTTGAAGGTTTAACCCAAGGAGTCCAATTCCATTTAAGATTCAATCTCTTAAAATCTTAGAAGGAGCTAGCAAAACATTTGACATAAGAATCACCCAATTTGTCTTTCTTCTTAGGCACATCACGCTTACTCTGATCAATAGGAATGGAAGAAATAAAAATAACATCATCATAATGAACCTTCTTCAAAAGTTCACGTAAGCACCAATGGTTGTCATACCAAAGGTCTTTAATTTTGACATGAATATCCTCAGGACCACCATAAAAGCCAGCAAAAGCACCTTTTCCCATCCAATCATCATACCAGAAAAAACAATATCCTTTACCAATATCCCAACAAATCAATTCTTCAGTACTTTCAGCAACCTTAAGCATCTCACGCTAAATAAAGGAATCTTCGATATTATAGGTAATAGACATAGGATTCTTATTAAAGCAGTATCTGACATGCATTAAAGAAGCCCAATTGGAATTATTTTGACGGAATCAATACCATAATTTCATATAGTTGAACTTAATCGAATCAGTTAAACTTCTAAACCCTTGTCCACCTTTCTCAGTAGGTTTACAAAGCTTATTCCAGCTCTTACAATGAATTTTTGCGTGACCTCTCCCTTACCAAAGAAATTTATTAAAAAGATTTTCAATCTTTTTAATAATACCTAAAGGCATATTCATATATTGAAGAGTATAAAGTGGGAGAGACGTAAGCAAACTTTTAAGAAGAGTAACTCTTCCTCCAAATGAAAGAAACTTATTTTCCCATGATAAAATCTTAAGCTTGATTTTATCAAACATATTCACAAAAAGAGTATTACTCTTCCTGCCCTTATCCAAATGAAAACCCAAATAAGACAAAGGGAAAGAAGCCTTGTTACAACCAATATAATCCATAATCCAATTCTTCTTAGCACCATATATACTCTTGGAGCAATAAAAAGAACATTTTGAAGTATTAAACAACAAACCAAAGATATTCTGAAATTTTAAAATCTCATCCAAAAATTTTTTGATGGATCTTTTGTTGGCATTGGTAAATATAATTAAATCATTAGCAAAACACAAATGAGAAATACTCATTTTGTCTTTATGGATATAATTTAAACTAGGATAGCAAGCAAATAAGCCATTCAAGCATCTTGATAAGTAGTCAAAGGCAATAACGAAGAGATATGGTGAGAGAGGATCTTCCTGTTTGATACCTTTAGAAGCTTTGAAATGCCCATGCTTATTATCNCAAACTAGGATAGCAAGCAAATAAGGCATTCAAGCATCTTGATAAGTAGTCAAAGGCAATAATGAAGAGATATGGTGAGAGAGGATCTTCCTGTTTGATACCTTTAGAAGCTTTGAAATGCCCATGCTTATTATCATTAATAAAAATAAAATAATAGTTTTCATTGAGGATTCAATATATAAGCTTGCATAAGGCATTAATAAAGTGAATAGCTTGAAGGATATCTATAATGAATTCCCAACGAATAATGTCAAAAGCTTTTTAAATATCCATTTTGAATATTATATTCCCTCCTCTGCTCTTTTTATCAATATCCAAGAGAAGCTCTTGAACAATAAGAGCATTATCACAAATATTCCTCTCTTTCATAAAAGCAGATTGATTGATGCTAATAATATCATTAAGAATTGGTTGTAACCTTTTGACCATAATTTTTTATATAATCCTGGACAGAACCGTATTCAAACTAATAGGTCAAAAAANGTTATATTCCCTCTGCTATTTTTATCAATATCCAAGAGAAGCTCTTGAATAATAAGAGCATTATCACAAATATTCCTCCCTTTCATAAAAGCAAATTGATTGATGCTAATAATATAATTAAGAATTTGTTGTAACCTTTTGACCATAATTTTTTATATAATCCTGGACAGAACCGTATTCAAACTAATAGGTCAAAAAACATCCTAAGTAGTAGCATCAGGCACCTTAGGAATCAGCACAATATTAGAGGATTTAAAATATTTAGGCAAATATTAACCTCAAAAAAAGTCTTGAATAGTATCCACAATTTCCTTATGAATAATGTCTCAACTGTATTTATAGAACTCAACAGTGAAACCATCAGGACCAACCGCTTTGCCAGTCTCCATATGGTCAATAGTCTCTTTGATTTTTGAACAGTTAGGAAGAAAAGTAAGCAAGGAATTATTAATCCTAATTCCATCATTATAAAGATTACAGTTAATAGGATCAAGAGAACCACCATTGCTATTGAAAGCATTAGAAAAATATTGAACTCCATTATTAGCAATTTCAACCAAATTATGAAGAACAGTACCATCAGTATTAACAATTATAGAAATCAAATTAGCATTATGACGGCTCTTAATATAAGTCTGGAAAAAGGTAGTATCCTCATCGTCATTCAAGAAATTATCCTTAGCAGTTTTTTGAGCGTAAAAACTTTCCTCCATATCAATAGCTTCTGTCTATTGTTTATGTCCCTGCAATAAAACATTCCAATCAATAATATTATTAGAATAATCAGTTTCCAAACTTTTAACCTTTTCTTCCAGAGCCTCTTTATTTCTTTGAAGGTGCCCAAAAACTTCCCAATTCCATTTCTTAAGAGCTTTGGCAAGATTTTTATGCAAAGACCAGAGCTTATGACCCACAAAGCCAAACACATCCACCTTCCAATTATCTTTCAGAAACTGTTTGAAACTAACATGATGAATCCACATGCTATAAAAATGGAATTGATAATGATTAATATAAGAACTATTCCTTATTTTTAAAAGAATAGGAGCATGATCATAAGCATTGCTAGCTAAGTGAGTAACTGCATAAAGAGAAAATTTATTGATCCAATTAGTATTAGCAACATATCTATCAAGCCTTTTGAAAACTTTTCCTCTATGCCAAGTAAATGGGTTTCCATTAAAACCCAAATCATAGAGCCCCACATCCATAAGAGCAGCATTGAAATCATCTATCAGCTTAAAATTAGGACTGCTTCCTCCTTGCTTCTCAATAACAGAAGAAATAATATTGAAATCACCTCCTATAAGCCAATCCTCACTATAAGGATTTAAAGATTTGATCAAATTCCAAAGTTCAGAACGTGCTTGTCTAGTGCAACTCACATAAATAACAGACAAAAGAAATGAATCCTTAGCATAATGAATATGCATATGCAAGGTCTGAGAGTGACTGATAAGAATATCAACTTTTAAAAATTTTCCACAAAAACCAAATTTTGTTATTAATATTTGCAAAAGATTTGAAAGCACCAAATCTTTTCATATAAACTTCATTATTCACCGCAGCAATCACAGGCTCCATAATGCTCATAAAATTTAGATTATATGCACAAATAAGATTATGAAGTCTATTAGAAGCATTAGATTTTGCAATGCCTCTAATATTCCAAAATAATGTGGTAAACTTCATCGATAATAATCTTTCCTCTGTTATATCTACTAAAAATAGTCATTTCATGCTTATCAACTTCCTTTCCCTATAAATGAGCATGTAAAAACTCAGGATTAATGTAACTCGGTTCTCTGCATCCTTTAAACTTCCTTTTACTAGATGATCTCTGGATCATCCAATCCTCTTCTAATTCCAAACGAGTAAGAGCACAACCTTCATCAGTAAATGGACTAACATGCAGAATCAATTGTTTATCTACTTGCAATTTCCCAGAATGAGAATGAGAACCATTGCAATTTTCTTTTCCCGTCCCATTAAGAACCAAAATTCTTGTATCAATAATATTTTTTGAAATAGTAGTAGAAGGAGGAAGATCATTCACAAGAATCAAAGAATTATCTACTAATTTAGGAACAATAGCAGTGTTCAAAGATCCCATATCAACATTAGTATTCGCATCTGATATAGATAATTCATTAATATTTAAAGAATGTAAAGAACAATTGTATATGCCTTATGAAGTTGGTTATTCTTAGAGGATTTAGTTTCCAAATTCAATTCATTTTGATTTTTACTACTTACTATTTTTATATTTCCGTAATTCAAGATGAGCATTGTTATAATGAGAAATTAGATGTCCAAACATTTTGTATTTGGTGCAGTAACGTGGGACAAATTCCATCTCAACTTTCTGCCAAGACCCATCATTTGAATTCCCCATCCAAATAGAGTCATGAAAAACAAAAGTACCATCGCGCTCAACCAATATTCTAGTCATCGAAGGCCTAGACAATTTACTCGTAGCCAAATCCATTTTCAATGGTTTACCAAAAATCGATCCAAGAGAATAAAGAACTTTCGAATTAAAAAATGAAGTTTCAAACCCAGAAATCATATCCAGACAGGCACAATAGAGGTCTCTTCTGTAGACCAGGCGTCCATTTAAGAAGCTTCAGATAACATTTCTCAATGGTCAAAATCTTTTTTTTGCAAAAAGTGAGGTATAATCCTCTTCTAATTTGCTATTTAATCATCAGATTTTGATTATCAATCAAACCCAGATTCCATCCCGCCATAAGATGTAAATCAGAAAAGAACTTCCAAATAACCTCCAATTTAGGATGAGCAAATGCAAATTTACCGATTAAAGTATGATTTTAAGGCTCAGTCAGGATTCCTGTATCTTCTTCAGAAAAAAGAAGTGCAGGTTTATCGTTCTTACAGGAAGCTTTTGAAGCAAACCCCCATTAGGGTTCTCAGTAAGTTGACCATGAAAATCCTCAGAGAAACGCACTTCTCGCACACCATAAGGTTTACCTGAAACCACATATTTGAACAATGGAGCACCCGAAGCCATGGCGTAAAGCTGGATAGAGAAAATCCAACCCAAACTTCCAAAAACAAAGAAAGCCTAAGAATGAAATCAACGAGAAATCAAGTTGCTCCAAGAAAGCTCCAAGAAGTCATTTGTCTGTGGCTTGTATATCATTGGACACTTCTATCCAGCCCTCAAGTCGTTTGTCGCCCTTCTCTCTGACGAATAGGATAAAAATAAAGAATCTATAAAAGCAATTGGAGACGGAGGTGGTAATGATGGTGGATCGAAAGCTGCTTAGGCCTTCTTTCTTTTCTCTTTTTTTTATTCTAGTACTTAGGAAAATATTATTTATTTTGCTTGATTGTGGTACCGCTCGATTGCTTGTGATGTTGGTCAAGGTCAGTGAACAGAGGAGAACAATATGTAAATGATTTGAAGTCCGTTTGATGCATTTTTTATTTTTAATTAATTAAACACTGATTTGAGTATTTTAATTCTCCATGCATGTAGGCATATCACCATGACTTGAAATTTTAGCATGTTGTTCTCTCTATTTATAGGGAATATCTTCTGATTTTTCCAAAGTCAGAAAAGGTCTCTAGACAGAGATCCATAATTTTTGAGTTTATGTCTATTAATTGCATAAATTAATTATGGTAATTAGCATGTTGTTTTGAAAATTCCAAGAAAATTTTAGAATGTTCACTGTGACCAGAGAATCCTTTAAAAATAATTTCATGGGTTAAGACATTAAGAATGCACCTAATCTTCACCAACCCTAAAACACAAAAGGAAATTAATTTTGGGTAATGCAAACATCTAAATGACTTTATTTTTGATCTCTACTAAGATTTAAAGTCCAGAGAACTCCCCATAAAAATTTTAAAATATTTGGAGTTCATTTGATAACTTAAATTGATTTTTCAAGTTAAATGACATTTTTGACACTAAAATGATTTTTAATAATTAAAATATAACTTTAAAAATTATAAAACTTAGTTTTTCGATTTCTCTGTGATCATAGGGATTTTATAAAAATAAATTTAAAATTAAAATAAAAAATTCATTTTTAACACATTTCCAATATTTAAATAATTTAAAAAATAATAAAAATCACAAAAATAATTAAATTTATGAAAATGCTCTAAATAGTTTCCTAAGCAGTTAAGAATAATTAGAATATTTTTCCTAATTTTCTAAATAAAGATATTGAATTTTGAAGCTTAAAAATAATTTTTAAAGGTTAAAAATAGATTTTCACTAAAATAATTCCAATAATTTAAAGAAAAATTAGAAAAAAATGTGAAATTTACTTTTTGGTGTCTCTTGACATCAGAGACATTTAATAAAAATAGAAAACCTAATTTTCCACATTTAAAATATTTTATAATTAATAAACATTCCATAACTTAAAATAATTCTTAAAATTCAAATAAAATTCAAGAAATCATGAAATTTGGTTCGAAGACTTCTCTGGTTTAAGCCTACCTCCAGTAAAAATTTCAAGGGATTAGGCTTTCCCTTGGTTAAGTTAAAAATTTTTCTTTGAAAATTTTATTTTGCATTAAAATAATTATATAAATTAAATAAATTTTTAAAAATCACATTTTCTCCTCTGATGTCTTAATTGACCCATGAATAACGTAAGATAAAAATTTCAAAGTCATTTGAATTAAATTTGGTAAATTATGAAGTGATAGAGCCTTAGGGGCAAAAATGTAATTTTGGAAAACTAAGCCTTAATTAACATTTAGGTCTAATTCCAAAAAGGGAAATGGGTAATCTTTGATCCTAATCAATATATTTGGATGTTTAAAACACAGGGGATTAATTGGTAGAAAACCATCTCACTTTTGTTAATTAAAGGGTAAATTTGTAATTTCCTTAAATTATAGAAATTTGGAAGTCTAGTCAATTAAATGATCCTAGACTTAGTGGTATGATCTTGGGTGTCAATAACTCACTAATTTAATACCCCTATTTGAGGTTCAAATGAATTTCAAAACAACAAAAATGAATCATCATCACTTACAAGCCAATTTCATTCAAAATGGCTAAGATATTCACCAAAATCTTAAGGGCTTAGTAGTGACCTAGGCTAAATCAAATTTCATTTAAATGAGGATTAGAAAAGTAAACATAATTGAAAATTTAAACATCTTTCAAACACTACAAGCCCAAGTTAAAAAGTTGGCTAAATACTTTATCGACACTAACTTGCCCCTTTAAGGGTTTTCATCTACATAATTCTCAAATTAAATTACAAGTGATAATTACCCTATTCTTAGAGATAATTGAAACATCAATGCTCACTGAGCACTAATGATATTTATAGGATGAATTATTAAGCAACATAATGAGTTTAAAAGAGCTCGGAACTTTTCACCATGCAGTGAGAGAGTAGCACAAACGTTCTTCTTTCTCTAGATCTGTTGGATACCCGGAGCTCTACTAAATTTAATATATTTTATTTAACAAGTATCATCCTTAATCAAATTAATAAGGACCCACCAAGACATGACCTAGGTTTAGGTAGGTTGCCAAAACTTTATTTCCCTGTTTCATATAAAATGTCCTAAGATGCATTTTGAGTTTCAGGTGGTGGAACGAGAAAACTCATCATGTACGCTTTTACAATTTACAGCGTTGTCTTTCTTGTGATTTCACATTATACTTTTTATGCTAAATACAAACTTGCATGCTAAACAACGATGTGACCCTGCATGAAAACTAAAACTTCTAGGATGGCCACAAAACCAAAACCAAAACCAAAACCAAATATAAAATCAACTAAGATAAAATCTACCTCCACAACATTCAAAATATAAAATAACTCAAAATTTAATCACAAACATCACAAAAAACTACAACTTCAACTAAATTAAGATGTCTCTGGATGATCGAGAATTCATCGGAGGAGGTAACCTACGGTTAAGACTTCCCACAGTCTAAATGAAATTATTGAACTCATTAAGTTGAGTTTAGTAAATTCATTTGGACTAAGTGAATCCAATAGAAAATAGTTGGTGCCCGGAATGAGATAACCGAATGATCCTAACTGGTGTCGCTCTAATCAACTTTAACACGCCCCCATAAAAATTAAAGAACTACAACCATAGGGCCACCTGATTGGATATCATAACTTGACACACACTAGAAAATTCAAACTCATCGCAGCAAGGAGCTTAAAACTAGCACGGTGGGCAACACGACTATCTTCAACAACAAAACATGTCTTCCCCAGCTAAAACAATCTCCCTTCCTTAGAATTAAACAAGAAATCCATTGGACTTCGAGGTTGTTTGCTTATGCAACGTAAATCCTCACCTTATCTTTAGGCCTTTGTATAGCCCTTCTATACAATATAAGCCCTAACTCGTCCTAGGATTGGATGAAACACCTAAATATTTCTCCTTAAAATTAAAGCCAAACATTAGGATAGCTTGGGAAGTCATTGAGGCTCTCATATGGATCCATGACATCCCCTAGTCCTTCCTTCTTTGGACTCCACAATAAAATGTTCCAAATTTGAGCTAATCCCCTTTCACACCTCCTAGTCCAATCTCATTGAAAAGTCCTACCCTTTGAAACTCCTTGAAGACAATATTTCCTGATTTTTATCGAGAGTCTTCTTAGGTGACTTCAGTCATTTAAGATGTAATTAACTATAGGGGCTATAGGAAACATGTCCGAACCCAACTTAATATAAACCCTATTAAAATTTTTATATTAAATAGGAGAAATTGTCGGGAAATACCAAGGTTTCACAGACTAAACGAATGTCATATATTCCTTAGTTTATTTGATCGAGTTTCATTCTCAAGTTTTGTGTTTATTCTTCGGAGTAGATACATGATTTGGGGTGCAACGCTCTTTCATTTAAACTATGAAAAATATAGGGTCAGTTTGATTTCATATTTTTCTAAACTATATATATAAATTAAAACGTCATTCCGAAGTGGGCGACGTGATTTCGATTCCGATGACCGACAGCTTCTTACGGGCAACTCCTTCAACCAAAATAGTGCCGACAAAAACACAATAGAAAACTTCATTTAAATTAAAGAAGATTCGCTAGAAAAGTGTTTACAATCACTATATGATAATGAAAAACACAATACTTAACTTTTTTTTCCTTTGAAAGAAAGATGAAAATCCCTCCAATAAAATCTCCTGCTGATCCATAAAAAGTCATCAATTATTGATGTCACAAGTGTAGGGTGTCCACCTACATGACTTAGGACAATTTACAACTTGTTCGTAATGTTCGGTAGTTTAGACACCGACTCGAAACCATCTGGCACTTTTTTTGGGCAAGTAGCTAGATTTGATGGTTGTTATGCCACGCCTGGGAAATTTCCTCGGGGAAGTGTATCTAGGATGTGAGGCATGGTTGGTACTTAATGTTATCATTAAAAGCCACCACACGCCCATATGGAACCACCCACGGTCTTAGGAAGTCACGAATTCCACCTACGCGAGCTACAAAAAAATTAAGGTTTGAAACACCTGCCCATACCACGGCTTAGGACGACTGTTAGCACCAATTTCTTTGTTAAATGTCTGACCAAAATACTTTGTTTTGAAGTTATGAGACTTCATTTCACTCACATGGAGTCTCTCATAACTTTTGGATCAAAAAGATGTTTCGTCGAGTGTTTCCAACAAAAGTTGTGGTTTTGTGCTAGACCGGCACCCCAGGGCCATCCTCGGGGGCCCAAGATACCTTGCCAAACTTTCTGACACGAGCCCTCAGAGGTTTAAGACACTTAGAAATTTTTTTGACCTTGTAGGCACCCAAGACATGCCATTTTAGACCATTTTTCCTGAGGGCCCAACGCCTAGGCGCCCTAAAATGGCGTCCTGGCATCATAATACATAGAACAGGGTGCTTAGGCACATGTCACAACTCAGGTCACAAAAAATGACCGTTTTGGCGCCGTTTTTTACACTATTTTTCTTAGGAACTCGAGGGGATGGATAAAGACCCTTTTGACCCCATGTAGAAGGATCCAATGCCCCTTTAAGGGAGCATTTTAGCCTTTTTACATGGGGAGAGGGGGTTTAACTCATTTTCTCCCCCTCATTCTCAATGAGGCCAACTTCTTGCTCTATGAGGGATGTCGCTCCTCCCCTCCTCCACCATCTTCTTCTTCTCTGATGAGGGCTCAAGAGAGGCTCACGAGGAAGCCTTTGGAAGGTTTGCAGAAGGCTTTGGAGATGCTTTATAGGAGACCTTTTGAGAGAGAGATCAAGAAGGAGGGGTTCCCCTTTCCCTTCTTTATTTTCATTTGCTTCCTCCACTTCCTTCTTCTTCTTCTTCTTCTTCAGTGAGATTATGAATAATTGAAGGGAACCTCTTGAGGAAGAGATTTTGGAAGCTATGGAGGTGTTTTCTTCAAGAGAAAACAAGGAAGAAGGGGATCTCGTCCCCTCCATCTTATTCTTCTTCCTCCTATTCATCTCCTCCATTGGAACTCTTGGCATGAAGAGGTTCACTTGAAGGGGAGCTTCTTCCTCATTTGGCAGAGGATCAACAAAGGATTGCTGGAAGTTTGCTGGAAGTTCACCCGAGCAGTACCAGAGCTTGGGACCGAGGTGTGACTCTCCTAGCTAAAGGAGAGATTCATCCTTGTACGGGGAAGGTTCGTTAGAAGTTCACTGAAGCACCACCGAAACTTGCCAAAAAAAAAAAGTGGGCTCTTCTTCAGCATTAAGAGAATGCGTGCACACCCATCATTGTGGTGAGATTTTCTTATCCCTTAGCTGACCCTAGGTTTAGTCTTGTCTAGGCATGTGGGTTTGATCACCCGTACTAGGTGCATGTGCCAACATGAGCCTGCACGACCACGTGCTTGTGTGATGGATCGTTGATTTGTTAGAGGGAGCCATAGGTTAGGAATCCCATGCATTGGTCACTCACATTCAAAGCCGAGCTATCCCCCTTTTTGTGAGACTTACGCCTTAATCCCCGTAGGTTGGAATCCCAATTTCCTATGGCTTTGGTGATCCTAATCTACCTTAGAGGGATTAGTTGAGTTTGATCTTAAAGGACGGAAAAACTTTGTAGCTAGTCCTCCCCACAAACAATGGAGAGTTTCTTCTATGAGAAATTAGAGGGGGAACCCTTCAAATTGCCACAACAAAGCTGGAGGCGGTGATGCTGCGATCTAAGTGTGTCAACCCACGCCAAAGCTGGAGGCAATGATGCCGCAAATCCCATGTCTTGAGGATTATATTGCATGTGATATGTGTGATCATTTGAGCACTTCAGTTCGAAAGACTACCCTAGATTGATCCCCGATCTTCTTGGGTTTGATCTGTCGTCCCGAGCCAGTCACCCATCTTTTTGGATTGGATTGATCATCTCGAATTGATCCACTCGCTCCTTTAGTCTGGCTGCCTGCCATGACCTTATTGACCAACCACTTGCAACACTGCATGTTATGTATTTATATATGCATGTTTGTTACATTGTCACCTACTTGTGTTGCACCTTTCGGTCACTGCCTCCACGACACACCCACCTTATCGAGTCACTGCCTCCATGACACACCCATCTTTCGGGCCCCTGCCTCAACGACATGCCCAACCGAAATTGGGTCCCTGCCTTCACAACACACTCACTCTTTCGGGTCACTACCTCCATGACACACCCATTCGTTTGGGCCACTGTCACCGCGGTACGCCCACCCTTTCAGGTCACTGCCTCTACGACACACCCATTTGTAGGGCCCTTGTCTCTACAACGCTCCTACCCTTTTGGGTCACTGCTTCCATGAAACACTCATCTTTTAAGTCTCTGCCTCCATGACACACCCACCCCTTTGGGTCACTGCCTCTTCAACACACTTACTTGTTTATGTCGTTGCCACCATGACACTCCCACTCTTTAGGTCACTGCCTCCACGACACACCCAATTGCATGGCCCCTGACTCCATGACACACCTATATTTCTAAGTCAACGACTCCATGACATACTCACCCTCACCACCTTGGCACACTTTCTGCATGTTGCATGTGACATCCTTTCATTAATTTTCATGATGTGTGTTCTTTCTTTTGGGTGCCCATTGTGGTTGTTTTGTACCTCAACCAAACAATCATAATGTAGGCCTTTTGCATGTTTATGTGCTTGCCCATTCACCTTGATGGTTGTCTTGCTCATTAGGAGAGTGATCCTATATCGATTGTGATGCATTAACAAACATTGTTTGCTGGTTTGATCCTGGTGAGCAAAGCAAGTTAAGTTATTAGGTTTGATACGAGTATGAGCGTGTTAAGGATCCAAGGGATCTAATTAATATCATTCTTGCATGTTATGGGCTCGCATTTGATGGCCCTTATTCCAAAATATAAAATTTATATTTTTACTGACTACATTCGCTATACTTTAAAAACTATGCATGTAGCAAAATAGACCATATGCGAGGCCAATCATTTTGAAAAATCCATATTGGGTGACATCATTTAGATCCCTTGGATCTTTAGGACGGGCCCGACATGGTGACCCCGTCAAAGTCATAAGGTAGTCAGAGACTTACCCTATGCACTTAGGCATTAGGTTATGACACTTTTTGGTAGATAATGTGCTAGGCTAGGATATAGAGTGCTAGGTAGTATTTTTTATGTCTAAGTATTATTCTTTGTTGGATTAGTTGTCCTAACCAGACATCATTCTTTTGTATTGTGCTTGTGGTGTGACTGCATGGTTAGTATGTATGATAGTGTGTTAGGGCGCTTTTCTGCATGGAGCCACACCTCTATGTGTACACACTTGTACCGTTATGAGGGGAGCAAGTAAAGATTTCTAACAATTTGCTTGCAGGTGTTATTTACCTCCCCCACTTATAAGGCATGACTCATTATACATTATTTACATGTGAGCTTTCTTGTTAACATTTACTTTCATGCAAGATAGAGTCTTTTCTCTATTTTCTATGTAATTTTAGAGTCTAGGAGAGTCATGTAGCAAAAATAAGATACAAGCACGAGTTTCGAGGAGTTTGGTGCGGGAACCACTTGGAGGGGACCAGAAACTAATGCTTGTGCCCCGTATCTTAATTTTATACGGGGTTTAAGTCCTTTTGTATGAAGCGTTTCTAACTTTATAGTTGAACCTCCCATTCTCTTCTTTTCTGAGGTATCTTCACCACTTCAGCAAGTATACGTCCCATTTATTGGAACTCTAGCTGATAGTCATAGGATAGAACTTCCTTTCTTTGATTTTAGGGCTACCGAGATCCCCAATGGACGATGCAATTTACAGATTGCTGAACAGAGATTTCAGTGGGTGTTAGGTTGACTATCTTCACGATCAGGTAGACTTAAGGTCCTAGTAACTGTGGATGAAGGTTTCGTGGTACCCGACCTAGTTACATCTACCTTCTAGGATTACTCTAACTTCCTTTTGTTGAGCCTCTTTGAGCTCTATTACTCATTGAATCCATTGATATTACCTTGATGACCCGATGTCGATGAGCTATCACCCATTTGAGATATAACAATTTATCATCTATTATGGCCCTGATGTGCTTTGATGTATTGGGATATCTCCGTCAAGATGATTTCAGTTATTTTGTGGGTTGCGTATGTCAATTTGTCGCTACCCATTTTTAACGTGAGAGACTTACTCTATGCCTAATGGCTTAACATGAGCTTTGAAGTATCATGAATTTTCCCACACGGACTAACATTTATTTGAGTACCTAATTGCCTTAGGTTCATAATAATATAAACAAAACTTCTTTTAAAAAAAATATTCTTGGGTAACCCTCAAGATGTAATTAACCAAGTGGGATAAGTCCCCTTGGGAGTGCGCTTGACCTCAAAAAAGACATCTACATCTGAATCTCTGGTTATGGGCAGTCTACGTAGGTATTCTTTCACAGATATCAGTCTAAGGTGTCTTTGTCTGATCTTGTTTGGGCGGACATGCTTGGTCTATCCATGCGAGATTTACTGCACGTAAGATCTCCACATTTTGTGTTTTCTCTTGTCTATCGTCATTGTCATATGTTCATTTCATTTACATGACCCGAAAGAGAGACTTATTCGGAGAAGGGAGGCATACGACGATGTTGACCTCACTTTTGGTTGAGGTCTAGAAAACTTCTTTAGTAGCCTAGGTCTAGCCATAAGACTTTNACAGTGTTCAAAGATCTCATATCAACATTAGTATTCGCATCTGATATAGATAATTCATTAATATTTAAAGAATGTAAAAAACAATTGTCTATGTCGTATGAAGTTGGTTATTCTTAGGGGGTTTAGTTTCCAAATTCAATTCATTTTGATTTTTACTACTTACTATTTTTATATTTTCGTAATTCAAGATGAGCATTGTTATAATGAGAAATGAGATGTCCAAACATTTTGCATTTGGTGCAGTAACGTGGGACAAATTCCATCTCAACTTCTGCAAAGACCCATCATTTGAATTCCCCATCCAAATAGAGTCATGAAAAACAAAAGTACCATCGCGCTCAACCAATATTCCAGTCATCGAAAGCCTAGACAATTTACTCGTAGCCAAATCCATTTTCAATGGTTTACCAAAAATCGATCCAAAAGAATAATGAACTTTCGAATTAAAAAAATGAAGTTTCAAACCCGGAAATCATATCCAGACAGGCACATTAGGGGTCTCTTCTGTAGACCAGGCGTCCATTTAAGAAGCTTCAGATAACATTTCTCAATGGTCAAAATCTTTTTTTTGCAAAAAGTGAGGTATAATCCTCTTCTAATTTGTTATTTAATCATTAGATTTTGATTATCAATCAAACCCAGATTCCATCCTGCCATAAGATGTAAATCAGAAAAGAACCTCCAAATAACCTCCAATTTAGGATGAGCAAATGCAAATTTACCGATTAAAGTATGATTTTAAGGCTCAGTCGGGATTCATGTATCTTCTTCAGAAAAAAGAAGTGCAGGTTTATCGTTCTTACAGGAAGCTTTTTGAAGCAAACCCCCATTAGGGTTCTCACTAAGTTGGCCATGAAAATCCTCAGAGAAACGCACTTCTCGCACACCATAAGATTTACCTGAAACCACATCTTTGAACAATGGAGCACCCTAAGCCATGGCGTAAAGCTGCATAGAGAAAATCCAACCCAAACTTCCAAAAACAAAGAAAGCCTAAGAATGAAATCAACGAGAAATCAAGTTGCTCCAAGAAAGCTCCAAGAAGTCATCTGTCTGTGGCTTGTATATCATTGGACACCTCTATCCAGCCCTCAAGTCGTTTGTCACCCTTCTCTTTGACGAATAGGATAAAAATAAAGAATTTATAAAAGCAATTGGAGATGGAGGTGGTAATGATGGTGGATCGAAAGCTGCTTAGGCCTTCCTTCTTTTCTCTTTTTTTTATTCTAGTACTTAGGAAAATATTATTTATTTTGCTTGATTGTGGTACCGCTCGATTGCTTGTGATGTTGGTCAAGGTCAGTGACCAGAGGAAAACAATATGGAAATGATTTGAAGTCCATTTGATGCATTTTTTATTTTTAATTAATTAAACACTGATTTGAGTATTTTAATTCTCCATGCATGTAGACATATCACCATGGCTTGAAATTTTAGCATGTTGTTCCCTCTATTTTAGGGAATATCTTCTGATTTTTCCAAAGTCAGAAGAGGTCTCTAGACAGAGATCCATAGTTTTTGATTTTATGTCTATTAATTGGATAAATTAATTATGGTAATTAGCATGTTGTTTAGAAAATTCCAAGACAATTTTAGAATGTTCACTGTGACTAGAGAATCCTTTAAAAATAATTTCATGGGTTAAGACATTAAGAATGCACCTAATCTTCACCAACCCTAAAACACAAAAGGAAATTAATTTTGGGTGATGCAAACATCTAAATGACTTTATTTTTTATCTCTACTAAGATTTAAAGTCTAGAGAACTCCCCATAAAAATTTTAAAATATTTGGAGTTCATTTGATAACTTAAATTGATTTTTCAAGTTAAATGACATTTTTTACACTAAAATGATTTTTAATAATTAAAATATAACTTTAAAAATTACAAATATTGGTTTTTGGATTTCTTTGTGATCATAGGGATTTTATAAAAATAAATTTAAAATGAAAATAAAAAATTCATTTTTAACACATTTCCAATATTTAAATAATTTAAAAAATAATAAAAATCACAAAAATNTTAAAAATTATAAAACTTAGTTTTTCGATTTCTCTGTGATCATAGGGATTTTATAAAAATAAATTTAAAATTAAAATAAAAAATTCATTTTTAACACATTTCCAATATTTAAATAATTTAAAAAATAATAAAAATCACAAAAATAATAAAATTTATGAAAATGCTCTAAATAGTTTCCTAAGCAGTTAAGAATAATTAGAATATTTTTCCTAATTTTCTAAATAAAGATATTGAATTTTGAAGCTTAAAAATAATTTTTAAAGATTAAAAATGGATTTTCACTAAAATAATTCCAATAATTTAGAGAAAAATTAGAAAAAAATGTGAAATTTACTTTTTGGTGTCTCTTGACATCAGAGACATTTAATAAAAATAGNTTAAAAATAGATTTTCACTAAAATAATTCCAATAATTTAAAGAAAAATTAGAAAAAAATGTGAAATTTACTTTTTGGTGTCTCTTGACATCAGAGACATTTAATAAAAATAGAAAACCTAATTTTCCACATTTAAAATATTTTATAATTAATAAACATTCCATAACTTAAAATAATTCTTAAAATTCAAATAAAATTCAAGAAATCATGAAATTTGGTTCAAAGACTTCTATGGTGTAAGCCTACCTCCAGTAAAAATTTCAAGGGATTAGGCTTTCCCTTGGTCAAGTTAGAAATTTTTCTTTGAAAAATTTTATTTTGCATTAAAATAATTATATAAATTAAATAAGTTTTTAAAAATCAAATTTTCTCCTTTGATGTCTTAATTGACCCATGAATGATGTAAGATAAAAATTCCAAAGTCATTTGGATTAAATTTGATAAATTATGAAGTGATAGAGCCTTAGGGGCAAAAATGTAATTTTGGAAAACTAAGCCTTAATTAACATTTAGGCCTAATTCCAAAAAGGGAAATGGGTAATCTTTGATCCTAATCAATATATTTGGATGTTCGAAACACAATGGATTAATTGGTAGAAAACCATCTCACTTTTCTTAATTAAAGAGTAAATTTGTAACTTCCTTAAATTATAGAAATTTGGAAGTCTAGTCAATTAAATGATCCTAGACTTAGTGGTATGATCTTGGCTGTCAATAACTCACTAATTTAATACCCCTATTTTATGTTCAAATGAATTTCAAAACAACAAAAATGAATCATCATCACTTACAGGTCAATTTCATTCAAAATGGCTAAGATATTCACCAAAATCTTAAGGGCTTAGTAGTGACCTTGGCTAAATCAAATTTCATTTAAATGAGGATTAGAAAAGTAAACATAATTGAAAATTTAAACATCTTTCAAACACTACAAGCCCAAGTTAAAAAGTTGGCTAAATACTTTATCGACACTAACTTGCCCCTTTAAGGGTTTTCATCTACATAATTCTCAAATTAAATTACAAGTGATAATTACCCTATTCTTAGAGATAATTGAAACATCAATGCTCACTGAGCACTAATGATATTTATAGGATGAATTATTAAGCAACATAATGAGTTTAAAAGAGCTCAGAACTTTTCACTAGGCAGTGAGAGAGTAGCACAAACCTGCTTCTTTCTCTAGATCTGTTGGATACCTCGGAGCTCTACTAAACTTGATATATTTTGTTTAAGAAGTATCATCCTTAATCAAATTAATAAGGACCCACCAAGACATGACCTAGGGTTAGGTAGGTTGCCAAAACTTTATTTCCCTGTTTCATATAAAATGCCCTAAGATGCATTTTGAGTTTCAGGTGGTGGAACGAGAAAACTCATCATGTACGCTTTTACAATTTACAGCGTTGTCTTTCTTGTGATTTCACACTGTAATTTTTATGCTAAATACAAACTTGCATGCTAAACAACGATGTCACCCTGCATGAAAACTAAAACTTCTAGGATAGCCACAAAACCAAAACCAAAACCAAAATCAAATATGAAATCAACTAAGATAAAATCTACCTCCACAACATTCAAAATATAAAACAACTCAAAATTTAATCACAAACATCACAAAAAACTACAACTTTAACTAAATTAAGATGTCTCTATTGGATGATCGAGAATTCCTCGGAGGAGGTAACCTACGGTTAAGACTTCCCACAGTCTAAATGAAATTATTGAACTCATTAAGTTGAGTTTAATAAATTCATTTGGACTAAGTGAATCCAATAGAAAATAGTGGTGCCGGAATGAGATAACCGAATGATCCTAACCGGTGTTGCTCTAATCAACTTTAACATGCCCCCATAAAATTTAAAGAACTATAACCATAGGGCCACCTGATTGGACATCATAACTTGCACACACTAGAAAATTCAAACTCATCGCAGCAAGGAGCTTAGAACTAGCACGGTGGGCAACACGACTATCTTCAACAGCAAAACATGTCTTCCCCAACTAAAACAATCTTCCTTCCTTAGAATTAAACAACAAATTCATGGGACTTCGAGGTTGTTTGCTTATGCAACGTAAATCCTCACCTTATCTTTAGGCCTCCGTATAACCCTTCTATACAATATAAGCCCTAACTCGTCTTAGGATTCCGAGGTTGTCGTTCGTTACGACCTAAATTCTCACATCTTTCAGGCTACTTGTGTGATCATTTCACACGAATGTAACCCCTAACAAATAAAAATTGGTCGGATGAAACACCTAAATATTTCTCCTTAAAATTAAAGCCAAACATTAGGATAGCTTGGGAAGTCACCGAGGCTCTCATCTGGATCCATGACATCCCCTAGTCATTCCTTCTTTGGACTCCACAATAAAATGTTCCAAATTTGAGTTAATCCCCTTTCACACCTCCTAGTCCAATCTCATTGAAAAGTCCTACCCTTTGAAACTCCTTGAAGATAATATTTCCTGATTTTACATCTGATTTTGTTGAAGAGTCCTACCCTTTGAAATTCCTTGAAGATAATATTTCTTGATTTTTTCGAGAGTTTTCTTAGGTGACTTTGGTCATTTAAGATGTAATTAACTATAGGGGTTTGCCCTTATAGAAAGGGAGTCTTCTTAAGTGACTTTGGTCATTTAAGATGTAATTAACTATAGGGGCTTGCTCTTATAGAAGTTTTCTTAGGTGACTTTGGTCATCTAAGATGTAATTAACTATAGGGGCTTGCCCTTATAGATCTTCTTAGGTGACTTTGGTCATTTAAGATGTAATTAACTATAGGGGCATGCCCTTATAGGAATTTCGGTGACTTTGGTCATTTAAGATGTAATTAACTATAGGGGCTTGCCCTTATAGGAAGCATGTTCAAAGCGTTGAAGAGTCCTACCCTTTGAAATTCTTTGAAGATAATTTTTCTTGATTTTTATCGAGAGTCTTCTTAGGTGGCTTTGGTCATTTAAGAATATTTCATGATTTTTATCGAGAGTCTTCTTAGGTGACTTTGGTCATTTAAGATGTAATTAACTACTTTCTTGACTTTTATCGAGAGTCTTCTTAAGTGACTTTGGTCATTTAAGATGTAATTAACTATAGGACTTGCCCTTATAGGAAGCATGTCCGAACCCAGCCTACCCTTTGAAATTCCTTGAAGATAATATTTCCTGATTTTTATCGAGAGTCTTCTTAGGTACTTTGGTCATTTAATATGTAATTAACTATAGGGGCTTGCCCTTATAGGAAGCATGTCCGAACCATTTGGTCATTTAAGATGTAATTAACTATAGGGGCTTGCCCTTATAGGAAGCTTTTCTCGAACCGTCCTACTCTTTGAAATTCCTTGAAGATAATTTTTCTTGATTTTTATCGAGAGTCTTCTTAAGTGACTTTAGTCATTTAAGATGTAATTAACTATAGGGGCTTGCCCTTATAAGAAGCATGTCCAAACCCAGCTATTCTTTGAAGATAATATTTCCTGATTTTTATCGAGAGTCTTCTTAGGTGACTTTGGTCATTTAGGATTTGAAGATAATATTTCCTGATTTTTATCGAGAGTCTTCTTAGGTGCCTTTGGTCATTTAAGATAAAGATAATATTTCTTGATTTTTATCGAGAGTCTTCTTAGGTGGCTTTGGTCATTTAAGATATAGTGGCTTGCCCTTATAGGAAGCATGTCCAACCTTTGAAATTCCTTGAAGATAATATTTCTTGATTTTTATCGAGAGTCTTCTTAAGTGACTTGTCCTACTCTTTGAAATTCCTTGAAGATAATTTTTCTTGATTTTTATCGAGAGTCTTCTTAAGTGACTTTAGTCATTTAAGATGTAATTAACTATAGGGGCTTGCCCTTATAAGAAGCATGTCCAAACCCAGCTATTCTTTGAAGATAATATTTCCTGATTTTTATCGAGAGTCTTCTTAGGTGACTTTGGTCATTTAGGATTTGAAGATAATATTTCCTGATTTTTATCGAGAGTCTTCTTAGGTGACTTTGGTCATTTAATATGTAATTAACTATAGGGGCTTGCCCTTATAGGAAGCATGTCCGAACCATTTGGTCATTTAAGATGTAATTAACTATAGGGGCTTGCCCTTATAGGAAGCTTTTCTCGAACCCAGTCATTTAAGTGTAATTAACTATAGGGGCTTGCTCTTATAGGAAACATGTCCGAACCCAACTTAATATAAACCCTATTTAATTCTTTATATTAAATAGGGGAAATTGTCGGTAAATACCAAGGTTTCACATACTAAACGAATGTCATATATTCTTTAGTTTATTTGATCGAGCTTCATTCTCAAGTCTTGTGTTTATCCTTCGGAGTAGATACATGATTTGAGGTGCAGCGCTCTTTCATTTAAACTATGAAAAATATGGGGTTAGTTTGATTTCATATTTTTCTAAACTATATATATAAATTAAAACGTCATTCTGAAGTGGGCGACGTGATTTTGATTTCGGTGACCGACAACTTCTTACGGGCAACTCCTTCAACCAAAATAGTGCCGACAAAAACACAATAGAAAACTTCATTTAAATTAAAGAAGATTTGCTAGAAAAGTGTTTACAATCACTATATGATAATGAAAAACACAATACTTAACTTTTTTTTCCTTTGAAAGAAAGATGAAAATCCCTCCAATAAAATCTCTTGCTGATCCATACAAAGTCATCAATTGTTGATGTCACAAGTGTAGGGTGTCCACCTACATGACTTAGGATAATTTACAACCTGTTCGTAATGTTCGGTAGTTTAGACACCGACTCAGAACCGTCTGGCAATTTTTCTGGGCAAGTAGCTAGATTTGATGGTTGTTCTGCCACGCCTGGGAAATTTCCTCGGGGAAGTGTATCTAGGATGTGAGGCATGGTTGGTACTTACTGTTATCATTAAAAGTCACCACACGCCCATATGGAACCACCAACGGTCTTAGGAAGTCACGAATTCCCTCTACGCGAGCTACAATAAAATTAAGGTTCAAAACACCCTGCCCATACCACGACTTAGGACGACTGCTGACACCAATTTGTTTGTTAAATGTGTGACCAAAATACTTTGTTTTGAAGTTATGAGTGTAGGGTGTCCACCTACATGACTTAGGATAATTTACAACCTGTTCGTAATGTTCGGTAGTTTAGACACCGACTCAGAACCGTCTGGCACTTTTTCTGGGCAAGTAGCTAGATTTGATGGTTGTTCTGCCACGCTTGGGAAATTTCCTCGGGGAAGTGTATCTAGGATGTGAGACATGGTTGGTACTTACTGTTATCATTAAAAGTCACCACACGCCCATATGGAACCATCAACGGTCTTAGGAAGTCACGAATTCCCTCTACGCGAACTACAATAAAATTAAGGTTCAAAACACCCTGCTCATACCACGACTTAGGACGACTGCTGACACCAATTTGTTTGTTAAATGTGTGACCAAAATACTTTGTTTTGAAGTTATGAGACTACATTTCACTCACATGGAGTCTCTCATAACTTTTGGATCAAAAAGACCCTTCGTCGAGTGTTTCCAACGAAAATTGTGGTTTTGGGCTAGACCAGCACCCAAGGGCCATCCTCGGGGGCCCAAAATACCTTGCCAAACCTTCTGACACGAGTCCTCAGAGGTTTAAAACTCCATTTTGGCACTTAGAAATTTTTTTGACCTCCTAGGCACCCAAGACATGCCATTTTAGACCATTTTTCTTGAGGGCCCAACGCCTAGGCGCCCTAAAATGGCGTCTTGGCGTCATAATACATAGAACAGGGTGCCTAGGCACATGTCACAACTCAGGTCACAAAAAATGACCATTTTGGCGCCCTTTTTGACACTATTTTTCTTAGGAACTCGAGGGGATGGATAAAGACCCTTTTGACCCCATGTAGAAGGATCCAATGCCCCTTTAAGGGAGCATTTTGGCCTTTTTACATGGGGAGAGGGGGTTTAACTCATTTTATCCCCCTCATTCTCAATGAGGCCAACTTCTTGCTCTATGAGGGATGTCGCTCCTCCCCTCCTCCACCATCTTCTTCTTCTCCGATGAGGGCTCAAGAGAGGCTCATGAGGAAGCCTTTGGAAGGTTTGCAGAAGGCTTTGGAGAAGCTTTATAGGAGACCTTTTGAGAGAGAGATCAAGAAGGAGGGGTTCCCCTTTCCCTTCTTCATTTTCATTTGCTTCCTCCACTTCCTTCTTCTTTTTCCTCTTCTTCAGTGAGATTATGAATAATTGAAGGGAACCTCTTGAGGAAGCGATTTTGGAAGCTATGGAGGTGTTTTCTTAAAGAGAAAGCAAGGAAAAAGGGGATCTCGTGCCCTCCATCTTATTCTTCTTCCTCCTATTCATCTCCTCCATTGGAACTTATGGCATGAAGAGGTTCACTTGAAGGGGAGCTTCTTCCTCATTTGGGATAGGACCAACAAAGGATTGCTGTAAGTTTGCTGGAAGTTCACCCGAGCAGTACCGGAGCTTGGGACCGAGGTGTGACTCTCCTAGCTAAAGGAGAGATTCATCCTTGTATGGGGAAGGTTTGTTAGAAGTTCACTGAAGCACCACCGAAACTTGCCAAAAAAAATGTGGGCTCTTCTTCAGCATAAAGAGAATGCATGAGCACCCATCATTGTGGTGAGATTTTCTTATCCCTTAGCTGACCCTAGGTTTAGTCCTGTCTAGGCATGTGGGTTTGATCACCCGTACTAGGTGCATGTGCCAACATGAGCCTGCACGACCACGTGCTTGTGTGATGGATCGTTGATTTGTTAGAGGGAGCCATAGGTTAGGAATCCCATGCATTGGTCACTCACATTCAAAGTCGAGCTATCCCTTTTTTTGTGAGACTTACGCCTTAATCTCCGTAGGTTGGAATCCCAATTTCCTATGGCTTTGGTGATCCTAATCTACCTTAGAGGGATTAGTTGAGTTTGATCTTAAAGGACGGGAAAAACTTTGTAGCTAGTCCTCCCCACAAACAATGGAGAGTTTCTTCTACGAGAAATTAGAGGGGGAACCCTTCAAATTGCCACAACAAAGCTGGAGGCGGTGATGCTGCGATCTAAGTGTGTCAACCCACGCCAAAGCTGGAGGCAATGATGCCGCAAATCCCATGTCTTGAGGATTATATTGCATGTGATATGTGTGATCATTTGAGCACTTCAGTTCGAACGACTACCCTAGACTGATCCCCGATCTTCTTGGGTTTGATCTGTCGTCCCGGGCCAGTCACCCATCTTTTTGGATTGGATTGATCATCTCGAATTGATCCACTCGCTCTTTTAGTCTGGATGCCTGCCATGACCCTATTGACCAACCACTTGCACCACTGCATGTTATGTGTTTATATATGCATGTTTGTTACATTGTCACCTACTTGTGTTGCACCTTTCGATCACTGCCTCCACGACACACCCACCTTATCAAGTCATTGCCTCCATGACACACCCATCTTTCGAGCCCCTGCCTCAACGACATGCCCAACTGAAATTGAGTCTCTGCCTTCACAACACACTCACTCTTTCGGGTCACTACCTCCATGACACACCCATTTGTTTGGGCCACTGTCACCGCGGTACACCCACCCTTTCAGGTCACTGCCTCTACGACACACCCATTTGTAGGGCCCTTGTCTCTACGACGCTCCTACCCTTTTGGGTCCTGCCTCCATGAAACACTCATCTTTCAAGTCTCTGCCTCCATGACACACCCACCCCTTTGGGTTACTGCCTCTTCAACACATTTATTTGTTTATGTCGTTGCCACCATGACACTCCCACTCTTTAGGTCACTGCCTCCACGACACACCCAATTGCATGGCATCTGACTCCATGAAACACCCATATTTCTAAGTCAATGACTCCATGACATACTCACCCTCACCACCTTGGCACACTTTCTGCATGTTGCATGTGACATCCTTTCATTAATTTTCATGATGTGTGTTCTTTCTTTTGGGTGCCCATTGTGGTTGTTTTGTACCTCAACCAAACAATCATAATGTAGGCCTTTTGCATGTTTATGTGCTTGCCCATTCACCTTGATGGTTGTCTTGCTCATTAGGAGAGTGATCCTATATAGATTGTGATGCATTAACAAACATTGTTTGCTGGTTTGATCCTGGTGAGCAAAGCAAGTTAAGTTATTAGGTTTGATACGAGTATGAGCGTGTTAAGGATCCAAGGGATCTAATTAATATCATCCTTGCACGTTATGGGCTCACATTTAATGGCCCTTATTCCAAATTATAAAATTTATATTTTTACTAACTACATTCGCTATACTTTAAAAACTATGCATGTAGCAAAATAGACCACATGTGAGGCCAATCATTTTGAAAAATCCATATTGGGTAACATCATTTAGATCCCTTGGATCTTTAGGACGGGCCCGACATGGTGACCCCGTCAAAGTCATAAGGTAGTCAGAGACTTACCCTATGCACTTAGGCATTAGGTTATGACACTTTTTGGTAGATAGTGTGCTAGGCTAGGATATAGAGTGCTAGGTAGTATTTTTGATGTCTAAGTATTATTCTTTGTTGGATTAGTTGTTCTAACCAGGCATCATTCTTTTGTATTGTGCTTGTGGTGTGACTGCATGGTTAGTATGTATGATAGTGTGTTAGGGCGCTTTTCTGCATGGAGCCACACCTCTATGTGTACACACTTGTACCGTTATGAGGGGAGCAAGTAAAGATTTCTAACAATTTGCTTGCAGGTGTTATTTACCTCCCCCACTTATAAGACACGACTCATTATACGTTATGTACATGTGATTTTTCTTGTTAACATTTACTTTTATGCAAGATTGAGTCTTTTCTCTATTTTCTATGTAATTTTAGAGTCTAGGAGAGTAATGTAGCAAAAATAAGATACAAGCATGAGTTTCGATGAGTTTGGTGCGGGAACCACTTGGAGGGGACCAGAAACTAATGCTTGTGCCCCGTATCTTAATTTTATACAGGGTTTAAGTCCTTTTGTATGAAGTGTTTCTAACTTTGTAGTTGAACCTCCCATTCTTTTCTTTTCTGAGGTATCTTCACCACTTCAGCAAGTATACGTCCCATCTATTGGAACTCTAGCTGATAGTCATAGGATAGAACTTCCTTTCTTTGATTTTAGGGCTTCCGAGATCCCCAATGGACGATGCAATTTACAGATTGCTGAACAGAGATTTCAGTGGGTGTTAGGTTGACTATCTTCACGATCAGGTAGACTTAAGGTCCTAGTAACTGTGGATGAAGGTTTCGTGGTACCCGACCTAGTTACATCTACCTTCTAGGATTACTCTAACTTCCTTTTGTTGAGCCTATTTGAGCTCTGTTACTCATTGAATCCATTGATATTACCTTGACGACCCGATGTCGATGAGCTATCACCCATTTGGGATATAACAATTTATCATTTGTTATGGCCCTGATGTGCTTTGATGTATTGGGATATCTCCATCAAGATGATTTCAGTTATTTTGTGGGTTGCGTATGTCAATTAGTCGCTACCTATTTTTAACGTGAGAGACTTACTCTATGCCTAATGGCTTAACATGAGCTTTGAAGTATCATTAATTTTCCCACACTGACTAACATCTATTTGAGTACCTAATTGCCTTAGGTTCATAATAATATAAACAAAACTTCTTTTAAAAAAAATATTCTTGGGTAACCCTCAAGATGTAATTAACCAAGTGGGATAAGTCCCCTTGGGAGTGCGCTTGACCTCAGAACAGACACCTACATCTGAATCTCTGGTTATGGGTAGTCTACGTAGGTATTCTTTCACAGATATCAGTCTAAGGTGTCTTTGTCTGATCTTGTTTGGGTGGACATGCTTGGTCTATCAATGCGAGATTTACTGCACGTAGGCTCTCCAGATTTTGTGTTTTCTCTTGTCTATCGTCATTATCATATGTTGATTTTTTCATGTTCTTCTCTTCTCCTGATTATTTACATGACCCGAAAGAGAGACTGATTCAGAGAAGGGAGGCATACGACGATCGACAAGCTGGCGACTTCTTCAAAAATATTCATTTAAAGTGAAATATCATTAAAAAAGAGCATTATAAAGTGAGATGCCGAACCTCGTTAAATCTCTGTGTGTTCTTATGGATTTGTGTGGATTTCATTTTTCTTTGCTAGTTTCTCAACAAGTGGTATTAGAGTGAGGTTTTAGGACAAGGAAGAAAAATTTTGGCACAGAAAGGTCGAATCAGCAAATTCACCCGATAGCTTGACGCTGGAAAACGAAGTTCGGCGATTTTGTTTGCTAGGGCTTCCAAAATTTATGGCGGATTCGCGACTAGGAGGCTTCGGTGCTTTAGCGACCACAACTCTAATTGTTCGCAATCACGAGACAGGAGGAACGGTTTCATGAAGCAGAAGACCGGGCGAGATCTCAGGCGATCGATCAGTTCTGCGAAGGAAGGTGAGGGCTTCTAGCCTCTTCCGAGATTGGTTTTGCGAAGGCGACATGGGGTTCTCGAAAGGCGGTTCGCGACAGACGTACTGGTTCGAGCATCTGGAGTTCACGAAGGAGGTTCGCGACAGGCAAGAGGGATTCACGACCCAACGGTTCCTCTTCGCAATAGAGGCAGATTGTTCCCAAGAAAGAGCCCAACAAAGATTCTGACTTCGATGCAGGCATCTTAGTACTGCGAGGGATTCAAGTTTGTGTTTTCTTCTCAAAATAACAGCAGTTCAGGAAGGAATTCCGGCTTCCATAAAGGATTATTGAAGCAGAGAAATTTGCAGATAATTTCGTTGCAAGATTAATTTCAGATGACAATTTCTGGTGCAAAAATTTGAGATTGTGAAGTTCCATGGAACTAGTAAATTCGGATTGTGGAAAATAAGGGTCAAAGATTTGTTGGTGCAACAAGGGATCCTAAAGGCTTTGTGGGAAATGAAACTAGATGCCACTGAGGATGAAGATTGAGACGAATTGCAACAACGATACACTTGTACTTGACATATGAGGTTATGTATCACATGAAAAATCTAAAATCTTTAGGGGAGGTATGAAAAAAATTAGAAACTCAGTTTATGTCTAAATATTTGACAAATAAATTGTATTTGAAGCAAAAAATTGTATGGACTGAAGATGCAAGAAGGTTCTAATCTGACACAACACGTGAATAGCTTCAATCAAATAATCATGGATTTATCACGGCTTGATGTGAGTATTGAGGATGAAGACAGAGCAATGATTTTGTTGTGTTCACTATTTTCTTCCTATGAACACCTGGTGACTACTTTTACATAAGGGAAAAAAATTATCAAAGTTGATGAGATTACTGCAACATTGTTCGCTCACAACCACCGAAAGCAGAATGTAGGAGAAAGATCACATGGTGATAGTTTATATGTGAAAGGTAATTAGGATCGTGGAAGGAAGAAAAAAAAGAGAGTTATGAAAGACGAAATTCCAGATCAAAGTTTAAAGACAAAAAAATAATTCATTGCTACAAGTGCAAGGAGCCGGGTCATATGAAGAGGGATTGTCCATGCTTGAGAAGCACAACGAGGAGAAAGCTGATGCATCATCCAAGTCTGTAAATGTGGTACAGAGTGACAATTCAGACTGCAGTGATGATATGCTTTCAATTTCATCAACTCATTTCATGGATGCATGAATTCTTGATTCATGATGATGTTATCACATAACACTTAATAAGGAGTGGTTCACTTCATACATGTTAACTAATTATGGCTCAGTCTATTTAGGTGATGATAGATGTTGCAATAATGTTGGTATTGGTGAAGTCAGAATTCAAATGTATGATGACACTGTTAGAACATTATGTGATGTCAAACACATTTTAGATCTAAGGAAAAATTTGATTTCCATGGGCACTTTACATAGAAATGATTTTATTCTTAAAGTAGATGAGGATAGGGAAACCATAAAAATTGTTTAAGGGTGCATTAACTAACAGATTTTGTTAAAATCTAGTCAGAGATAGACAAAGACACACTAATATAAGGCCTACTAACAGATTGGGTTGTGAAAAATTATTCTCTTGTACACTTCTCATCAATAACGACGATCCGACCACTTTTCAAAGAGCTATCACTACCCAAGAGAAGGAGAAATGAATGAGTGCAATAGTTGAAAAGATGGACTCTTTATAGAAAAATCGCACATGGGAGCTAGTTCAGCTTCTTTAGGGAAAGAAAATTATTGGGTGTGGGCGTACAAAAGAAAACCAACAGTATCAGAAAAAGATGGGGAAAAGTTCAAGGCTTAACTGGTAGCAAAGGGATTTTCACAGCAGAAGGGGAAATATTATGATGAAATCTTTTCTCCTGTGGTCAGACATACTTAAATCAAGGCAGTCCTTGCATTAGTAGTTATTTGGGATTTATATTTGGAGCAGATGGATGTTAAAACTGCTTTCTTGCATGGTGGTTTGAATGAGCAGATTTACATGGAGCAGCCAGAAGGTTCACTCAACCTGGACAAGAGCATCCGATTTGCAGATTAAAGAAATCGCTGTATGGGTTGAAACAATCACCATGACAATGGGACAAGCGGCTTGACTCCTACTTGATTCAGATTGGCTACAAACGATGTGAGTATGATTGTTGTGTTTATTTGAAGAGCCCTGATAATCGCTCTATTATTTTTCTGTTGCTGTACGTTGACGATATATTGATTGCTGCAAAGAATATGAATGATGTATGTGGTTTGAGAGCTTTATTTAACCATGTGTTTAACATGACAGACTTGTGTTCTACAAAAATGGTTCTTGTAATGGAGATTCATCGAGATTGAGGCTCAATACGATTATGTTTATCTCAACGAGAATATGTTGAGAAAGTGCTAGATAGGTTTTGAGATGAGCAAAACAAAGCCTGCGAGCACTCCATTGGCAAATCATTTTAAGCTTTTTTCAGAACAATGTCATAAGACAAATATAGAAATCGAAGACATGACAAATATCTCATATCACAGTGCAGTTGACTGCTTGATGTACGCAATTGTATGTACTCGTCCTGATTTGGCTCATGCTGTTAGTTAAGTCTGCAAATATATGCCTAAACCTGAAAGACTACATTGAGAAACAGTTAAGTGGATTTTCAGGTATCTGAAGGGTACTGTAGGATATTGAATTATTTTTGGCAGTCAGTATAATGATCCTTCAATTGTGAGGTACGTTGCTTCAGACTATGCATGTGATTTGGATGACAGAAAGTCTAGAACTGATATGTATTTACTCTTGATGGAGGGCCTATATGTTGGAAATCAACAATTCAGTTTATTGTGACATTATCCACAACTGAAGTTGAGTACATGACAGTAGCTGAAGCTGCAAAAGAAGCCTTATGGCTTGCTGGGCTAGTAAAAGAACTGAGCGTTGAGCAAGATGAAGTTCATTTGCATTGTGACAGTCAGAGTGCCATTTATCTGGATAAGAACCAGGTGTACCATGAGAGAATCAAGCTTATTGATGTCAGGTATCACAAGATCAGAGAATTGATTGCTTATGGTGAGATACTGTTGCAGAAGATTCATACTGATGAAAATACAACTGATACGTTACCAAGCCAGTTACTATCAACAAGTTTTTGCATTGCTTGGACTTGTTGAGTGTTTGTAGTTGATAGAGAAGCATGGTGACCTAACCCACTTCAGTGTGTAAGAAACTTCATGATGTATTTCTCCAAAGGTGTTGGATATTCACCAAAGTGGAGATTTGTTAGGTATGTCTTATATACCATATAAGGGACAGATGCTGAAACGAAGCAGAACGGAGCAAAGCGAAAGAATCTGTCAAATCAGGGAGTTTTGTTATGTGGGTTGGGGGTGCGGGAGCAACGCCCCACAATAGGGTGTAGGGGTAATTTTGTAATTACATATTGTACTTAGGGTTTATTCCCTAGTTCATTCAATTCTGTATTATGTACTACTTTTCTTAGATTGAGGGAAAGCCACCGCTTTGTTTTCGAGGACGTAGGCAACTTTACCGAACCTCATTAAATCTCTATGCGTTCTTATGGATTTGTGTCGATTTCTTTTTTCTTCGCCCTAATTTCTCAACAAATATATTTGAATTTTATAGGCTATATGATTTGGTGAGGAAGGAAATAATGATAAAGCAATATAATATATTTGAAATATTTTAGAGCTTTGTTTCAATGTGAATCCATAATTGCATTGTGTTGTTTGGTTTGAAGAAAAATAAATTCAAAATAAAAAGAATCCTTCAAGATCAGAGATTGCCGTTAGAGAGATACGAGAGTTGGGCATGGGCAATGATGGCGTTGGCAAGGGTAGTGAGCAATTGGTGATAGACATCCGATAGCAAGGGCCTTGGGTAGGGCCTTCAATTTAGCTCTTTGTTCACGAACAACTCGTGTTCGGCTCGTTCGTTAAGCCTAACACGAGAGTTGGGCGTGGGTGATGATGGTGGAGGTGGCGAGGGTAGCGAGCAATTGGTGATGAGAATTCAATAGCAAGGTCCTTGGCTAAGGTTGTCAATTTGGCTCATTATTCCCGAACAACTCGTGTTCTACTCGTTCGTTAAGCCTAACGAGTCGAACACGAACAAATTTTTAAGTTCGAAATGTAAACGAGCTGAACACAAATATAAATTTGTTCGCTCGTGCTCGACTCGAATTAGCTCAAAAATAAATAAATATATATACATAATAAATATTTATAAAATTAAATATTATAAATTATAATTAATT
>JXCR01006294.1:53502-98111 GCA_002079205.1 Phalaenopsis hybrid cultivar
ATATATATATATAAAGTAATTTTAGGCATGTCACCCTCCACTATAAAAAGGGTGAAGAGGCTCCCATCAATTGCGCTCATATTTAAAAGAAATTATTTTGTGGTTTAGTGTGGAATGTAAGAGCTTTGTTGACTTTGTGTTGAGTCAAAGGTGCAAAAAGCATTCTGTCGATCGGAGTGATGGACATTGTTTGGGCTATATATTAGCTTTTCTTTTTTCTTTGAGTTGAGTGTTGAAGGAGGGGATTTTCTTCAAGTCGGGTGGTGAACGCGACATCAAACAAGTTGACCTATAAAGTTCACCCTGCTCTACAAACGATCGAAGTGTCCCATGGGGAAAGGTAGTACTAACAACATGTTCTTAAAAAGTACATTACGTCCTTTGGACGGTTTTTTCTAACAGTGAGATCACTTCCTTCCCCCTAGTAGCTAAAGAGTAAGACTCGAAAGACCACCTAATAGTGGCACCATTTTTCTCCCGCTTTCCCTCACTTTCAGTTTTTCCTTTCTTGTGAGGAAAATATGAGGATATGGAGACCGAGGAGAATGGGTGCGCTTGGTTGGGCTTCAACACAATGCCTTCAAAATTTCTCGCACTCTTGCTCTTTTTCTGATGAATGTGAGGGGAGAAAGGAAAATGAGGGCTCTTATCGAGGGCTTGTTAGAAGACTTCTATGCAAATGGTTTGTTGAGTGCACATTCTAAAGGATCACAATTTATCAATTCGACGAGTTCTTCCAAAAAGTGAAGTCCACTCCACAGAGCTAGTGGCAGAGAAGTAGCACTAGCAAGCCTTCTGGCAATCATATCCCCCATCTCTGCATCTTCTTCCCATACCCGTGAGATAATGAAAAGAGAGAGAATGTGGCGAGGATGAGTAATAGGGATGCTCTCGGTCGAGCTTCAACATAGAACCTTCATCTTTCTTACGCTCTCTCTCACTTCTCGACGTTCTCTCATTGTAAGAGAATTGTAAATGCAGAGAGAGTGAGAGAAACAAGGGCTCCTCCTTCGAGAGATTGTTCTTTTAAAGAATTGTAACGGGTGTACCTTTTGCGTTTGTTATTTTTTTTATGTTTTATACCTTTCAACCGTGATAAATAAAATATTTGATTTTCTTTCTTGCCAACACTTCTCTCCTCTATTGTTTTTGTTATCGATTGAGTTTGCATTATAATATCCTATCATTTTTCCTATCTACTAAAGTAACTCGAGCTCTTCAAGTATTAGGGACGACTGTTAAAAATTATTCGACTAGGACAAACTTTTTTAGTGTTAAAATTTGACCGCATTCCATTGGGTCGAGTCCCCGAGTGTCGGGGATACTTGTGTTATTTGAGCTCATTTAGTTAGTCTTAATTTTCATTGCACAAATGAAATTTAGAAGTTGGTAATGACACTCCCTTTTACATATACATAGGAAAATTTTCTAAGGAAAAACATTTCTTCAAGTCATCTCTACTCCATGTTTGAAGGTGTCCTTTTCTGGCATATGTATTTAGCATATAAGCCCTCTTGAGAGACTCACCAGCTAATTATGTATGGCCTAGTCCATATCTGATCCAGTTTGGTGACCCCGAAAGCGGTCGGGCCTACCTTCTTTAGAACCAAGTCTCCTAGAACAAAAATTTTTTGCTGAAAATGTTTGTTGAAGTAACAAGTGGTCCGTCTTTTCACTTCTTTCTGCCAGAGAGCTGAGTCAACTAGTCTTTTCACTTTTTAGGTGTGTTCTCTGAAAAGTTTTGGATACAACACATAAATATAATGATGCAGGCCCCAAAAAACCACTAGATATTTGAAATTCAACTAGTTTATTATTGCGGTAGCCCAAAATCACATTATTTAAAATTTTTTAGTACAATTTATAACATTTCTCACTCATAAGTGGTCGTCGAGATTAGCCACCTACCACTGTTGGTAGCAACTAACCACCACTCCATCATTTTCCACCGATGTTTACCACTATTCATCATTTTAATAGATTGCTAACAATCAGTGTTCGCCGCCAGGTTGCTAACCATTGGTGGTCACCACTGCCATTATGCTACTCTCACTTGCAATGTTGATAGCCTTGAAATAATTTTATTAAAAAGTTTTTTAACACAACTAAACATAAAAATATAATTTCATGTATTTATTCTTGAATCGATAGAATATTAAAAAATATTTCACATACATTTAATTTCTTTTTATATTGAATTTAGAATGGACTTAAATTTTTAATTATTATAAAGGTATGTCTCATATACCATATAAGGGACATATGCCTAAACGAAGAGGAGCGGAGCAGAGTGGAAGAATCTGTTTAATCGAGGGAGTTTCATTATGTGGGGGTGCGCGGTACAATACAGAGGTAATTTTATGATTACATATTATACTCAGAGTTTAATCTAGAGTTATAAATAGACTTGTTTGTAACTCTGGTTCATTCTATTATATATTTTATACTTCTTTTCTGAGATTGAAAGAAAGTCGTCGCTCTGCTCCCGAAGACGTAGGCATCATTGCCGAACCTCGTTAAATCTCTGTGTGTTCTTATGGATTTGTGTGGATTTCATTTTTCTTTGCTAGTTTCTCATCAAGTGGTATTAGAGTGAGGTTTTAGGACAAGGAAGAAAATTTTTGGCACAGAAAGGTCGAATCTGCAAATTCAGCCGATAGCTTGACGCTGGAAAATGAAGTTCGGCGATTTTGTTCGCTAGGGCTTCCAAAAATTATGGCGGATTCGCGACTAGGAGGCTTCGGTGCTTTAGCGACCAAAACTCTAATTGTTCGCAATCACGAGACGGGAGGAACGATTTCATGAAGCAGAAGACCGGGCGAGATCTCAGGCGATCGATCAGTTCTGCGAAGGAAGGCGAGGGCTTCTAGCCTCTTCCGAGATTGGTTTTGCGAAGGCGACATGGGGTTCTCGAAAGGCAGTTCGCGACAGACGTACTGGTTCGAGCATCTGGAGTTCACAAAGGATGTTCGCGACTGGCAAGAGGGATTCACGACCCAACGGGTTCCTCTTCGCAATAGAGGCAGACTGTTCCCAAGAAAGAGCCCAACAAAGATTCTGACTTCGATGCAGGCATCTTAGTACTGCGAGGGATTCAAGTTTGTGTTTTCTTCTCAAAATAACAGCAGTTCGGGAAGGAATTCCGGCTTCCACAAAGGATTAATGAAGCAGAGAAATTTGCAGATAGGTTCGTTGCAAGATTAATTTCAGATGACAATTTTTGGTGCAAAATTTGAGATTGTGAAGTTCCATGGAACTAGTAAATTCGGATTGTGGAAAACAAGGGTCAAAGATTTGTTGGTGCAGCAAGGGATCCTAAAGGCTTTGTGGGAAATGGAACTAGATGCCAATGAGGATGAAGATTGAGACGAATTGCAACAACCATACGCTTGTACTTGACAGATGAGGTTATGCATCACATGAAAAATCTAAAATCTTTAGGGGAGGTATGAAAAAAATTAGAAACTCAATTTATGTCTAAATATTTGACAAATAAATTGTATCTGAAGCAAAAAGTTGTATGGACTGAAGATGCAAGAAGGTTCTAATCTGACACAACACGTGAATAGCTTCAATCAAATAATCATGGATTTATCATGGCTTGATGTGAGTATTGAGGATGAAGACAGAGCAATGATTTTTTTGTGTTCACTGTCTTCTTCCTATGAACACCTGGTGACTACTTTTACATAAGGGAACAAACTATCAAAGTTGATGAGATTACTGCAGCATTGTTGGCTCACAACCACCGAAAGCAGAATGTAGGAGAAAGATCACTTGGCGATAATTTATATGTGAAAGGTAATTAGGATCGTGGAAGGAAGAAAAAAAAAGGAGATTTATGAAAGACGAAATTCAAGATCAAAGTTTAAAGACAAAAAAATAATTCACTGCTACAAGTGCAAGGGGTCGGGTCATATGAAGAGGGATTGTCCATGCTTGAGAAACACAACGAAGAGAAAGCTGATGCATCATCCAAGTATGTAAATGTGGTACGGAGTGACAATTCAGACTGCAGTGATGATATGCTTTCAGTTTCATCAACTCATTTCATGGATGCATGAATTCTTGATTCATGGTGATGTTATCACATAACACTTAATAAGGAGTGGTTCACTTCATACATGTTAACTAATTCTGGCTCAGTCTATTTAGGTGATGATAGATGTTGCAATAATGTTGGTATTGGTGAAGTTAGAATTCAAATGTATGATGACATTGTTAGAACATTATGTGATGTCAAACACATTTTAGATCTAAGAAAAAATTTGATTTCCATGGGCACTTTACATAGAAATGGTTTTATTCTTAAAGCAGATGAGGATAGGGAAACCATCAAAATTGTTAAGGGTGCACTGACTAGCAGATTTTGTTAAAATCTAGTCAGAGATAGACAGAGACACACTAATATAAGGCCTACTAATAGATTGGGTTGTGAAAAATTGTTCTCTTGTACACTTCTCATCAATAACGACGATCCAACCACTTTTCAAAGAACTATCACTATCCAAGAGAAAGAGAAATGAATGAGTGCAATGATTGAAAAGATAGACTCTTTATAGAAAAATTGCACATGGGAGCTAGTTCAGCTTCTTTAGGGAAAGAAAATTATTGGGTGCTAGTGGGCGTACAAAAGAAAACCAACAATATCAGAGAAAATGGGGAAAAGTTCAAGGCTTAACTGGTAGCAAAGGGATTTTCACAGCAGAAGGGGAAAAATTATGATGAAATCTTTTCTCCTGTGGTCAGACATACTTCAATCAAGGCAGTCCTTGCATTAGTAGCTATTTGAGATTTATATTTGGAGCAGATGGATGTTAAAACTGCTTTCTTGCATGGTGGTTTGAATGAGCAGATTTACATGGAGCAGCCAGAAGGTTCACTCAACCTGGACAGAAGCATCCGATTTGCAGATTAAAGAAATCGCTGTATGAGTTGAAACAGTCACCAAGACAATGGGATAAGCGGCTTGACTCCTACTTGATTCAGATTGGCTACAAACGATATGAGTATGATTGTTGTGTTTATTTGAAGAGCCTTGATAATCGCTCTATTATTTTTCTGTTACTGTACGTTGACGATATATTGATTGCTGCAAAGAATTTGAATGATGTATGCGGTTTGAGAGCTTTATTTAGCCACGCGTTTAACATGACAGACTTGTGTTCTACAAAAATGATTCTTGTAATGGAGATTCATCGAGATTGAGGCTCAATACGATTATGTTTATCTCAACGAGAATATGTTGAGAAAGTGCTAGATAGGTTTTGAGATGAGCAAAACAAAGCCTGCGAGCACTCCATTGACAAATCATTTTAAGTTTTTTTCAGAACAGTGTCATAAGACAGATATAGAAATCAAAAACATGACAAATCTCTCATATCACAGTGCAGTTGACTGCTTGATGTACGCAATTGTATGTACTCGTCCTGATTTGGCTCATGCTGTTAGTTAAGTCTGCAAATATATGCCTAAACCTGAAAGACTACATTTAGAAGCAGTTAAGTAGATTGTTCAGGTATCTGAAGGGTACTGTAGGACATTGAATTATTTTTGGCAGTCAGTATAATGATCCTTCAGTTGTGAGGTACGTTGCTTCAGACTATGCATGTGATTTGGATGACAGAAAGTTTAGAACTGATATGTATTTACTCTTGATGGAGGGCCTATATGTTGGTTGGAAATCAACAATTCAGTTTATTGTGACATTATCCACAACTGAAGTTGAGTACATGACAGTAGCTGTAGCTGCAAAAGAAGCCTTATGGCTTGCTGGGCTAGTAAAAGAACTGTGCGTTGAGCAAGATGAAGTTCATTTGCATTGTGACAGTCAGAGTGCCATTTATCTGGCTAAGAACCAGGTGTACCATGAGAGAACCAAGCTTATTGATGTCAGGTATTACAAGATCAGAGAATTGATTGCTTATGGTGAGATACTGTTGCAGAAGGTTCCTACTGATGAAAATACAACTGATACGTTACCAAGCCAGTTACTATCAACAAGTTTTTGCATTGCTTGGACTTGTTGAATGTTTGCATTTGATAGAGAAGCATAGTGGCCTAACCCACTTCAGTGTGTAAGAAGCTCAATGATGTATTTCTCCAAAGGTGTTGGATATTCACCAAGGTGGAGATTTGTTAGGTATGTCTTATATACCATATAAGGGACAGATGCTGAAACGAAGCAGAACGGAGCAAAGCGAAAGAATCTGTCAAATCAGGGAGTTTTGTTATGTGGGTTGGGGGTGCGGGAGCAACGCCCCACAATAGGGTGTAGGGGTAATTTTGTAATTACATATTGTACTTAGGGTTTATTCCCTAGTTCATTCAATTCTGTATTATGTACTACTTTTCTTAGATTGAGGGAAAGCCACCGCTTTGTTTTCGAGGACGTAGGCAACTTTACCGAACCTCATTAAATCTCTATGCGTTCTTATGGATTTGTGTCGATTTCTTTTTTCTTCGCCCTAATTTCTCAACAAATATATTTGAATTTTATAGGCTATATGATTTGGTGAGGAAGGAAATAATGATAAAGCAATATAATATATTTGAAATATTTTAGTGCTTTGTTTCAATGTGAATCCATAATTGCATTGTGTTGTTTGGTTTGAAGAAAAATAAATTCAAAATAAAAAGAATCCTTCAAGATCAGAGATTGCCGTTAGAGAGATACGAGAGTTGGGCATGGGCAATGATGGCGTTGGCAAGGGTAGTGAGCAATTGGTGATAGACATCCGATAGCAAGGGCCTTGGGTAGGGCTGTCAATTTAGCTCTTTGTTCACGAACAACTCGTGTTCGGCTCGTTCGTTAAGCCTAACACGAGAGTTGGGCGTGGGTGATGATGGTGGAGGTGGCGAGGGTAGCGAGCAATTGGTGATGAGAATTCAATAGCAAGGTCCTTGGCTAAGGTTGTCAATTTGGCTCATTATTCCCGAACAACTCGTGTTCTACTCGTTCGTTAAGCCTAACGAGTCGAACACGAACAAATTTTTAAGTTCGANCTACGAGAGTTGGGCACGGACAATGATGGTGGTGGCAAGGGTAGTGAGCAATTGGTGATGGGCATCCGATAGCAAGGGCCTTGGCTAGGGCTGTCAATTTAGCTCTTTGTTCGCGAACAACTCGTGTTCGGCTCGTTCGTTAAGCCTAACACGAGAGTTGGGCGTGGGCGATGATGGTGGAGGTGGCGAGGGTAGCGAGCAATTGGTGATGGGAATTCAATAGCAAGGTCCTTGGCTAGGGTTGTCAATTTGGCTCATTGTTCCCGAACAACTCGTGTTCTACTCGTTCGTTAAGCCTAACGAGTCGAACACGAACAAATTTTTAAGTTCGAAATGTAAACGAGCTGAACACAAATATAAATTTGTTCGCTCGTGCTCGACTCGAATTAGCTCAAAAATAAATAAATATATATACATAATAAATATTTATAAAATTAAATATTATAAATTATAATTAATTAATTTTTATACAAACAATTTTTTTTAGAAAAAATATTATTTTTATTTTATTTAAAAAATTATTATTATAATGAACTAATTTCGAGCCAAACACGGACATAAATAAATTTCTCGAGCAGAACAAGAATACACAGTTTATGAGCCAATTTCAAACACGAGTCAATTTTGAACGAGCCGAGCCCGAGCTTATTTGCAGCTTCTGCTTTTTTTTTTTGCGTGCCAATCCTTAAAATTTTTAAAATTCACTTAGAAAGTAATATGATGTACTTTTTTTTTATTTTAATTGTCGACTAAATAACTCAATCAAAATTTCACATGAAAGTTTAAATTCATTCATTTCTTCGAAGAAAATGGATAAAATCCGATCCATTGATTGCTTTACCCATCTGTCCTCTGATTCTGCCAGCGTCGTGCAGACCTACCTAACTGCTTCTTGATTACAGTAAGCTCATATTGCGGTATTTCAGGACTTGGTCATGGCGGCGGGGATAACGGCATTGTCGAACCACTCCTTCCTGAGAGCGGAGCAATCTGGTAATCTTGATCTCTCGTTCGATCGAGTTGGAATCGCCCACCACTCGAGAAGGGACCTCGTCTTCATTGTGAACCCTAAAGGTGCTATCTGTTTATTGGATGTTGATCTCTCTTTCTTATCCATTTTCTTACTTGGCATAACGGGAATTTGTAGATTCTGTTCAGGTGCCAATGGCCGGACGGGGAGAGAGTGGAAGAAGCTGCTGCCTTATCTTAAAAGGCGACTCGGCGACCAATGTAACGTAAGATTCGATTGTGTTTTGGCTTCAGGTCGTAGGTTGTTGTTGTTTTTTTCTGTGGCGTTTGATTAATTTTTGAAATTTTATATCTGTTTCTGTAAATTTGTAGATTTTAATGGTAAAGTTCAAATGATGGGCAATTTTATGGAGCTATAAAAAAGAACTTGTTGTTTGCGAAGGGTTTGTGTTCATCTCATTAAGGAGCTCATGTTTAATTCGTTTTTTAAGCAAGCAAGCCGAATACAAATATTTTTAAAGCTCAATTTATAAGCGAACCGGTCATTTGTTTGTGTTCGGTTTGCTCACTTTTTTTCTAGAATTAATTTAGCTATTAAATAAGTAATATTAATATAGTATCTTTATATTGATTTTTTTTTTATGTTGCACATAAGAAAATGATTAATTTTATTATTTTTTATATCAATCAAGCTAATTATAAGCCAAACATGAGTTGAAATGAACAAACAAATTCGAATGGAACTGAACACAAATATGCTATTCACCAATCATTTCAAACATAAGCTTATTTCTAAAAAAAAAAGAAAAAAAAATGAGCCAAACATGAACAAACACTGGGCTCGGTCAAGCTCAACTTATTAACATTCCTACCTCTATATCCAATATCTTTATGTATTTTTGCAAATTGGAATCTAATCATTGTCTATCTTAGTTTTGTAGATTGCAATTTCGTGACTCAATATGTTGTTATAAAAGTGTAGCACTTAGCATCAACGAAATTGAATTATACTTGATATTTCTCTACTTTCTCTTATTTGATTCTTTCATTATTTTTTTCCTCTATTTAAGTTTACCTAGTTCAATACTGCCACTGTCGGGTCACAAGCATTATATATGAAATGTAGAGGAATACGTTAGTTAGTTGACAATCAACATAAAATTTGTCGAAAAATCATGACATGAATCCTTTTAATCATTGTGTAAATGCTAGGACGTCTCTTAGAAGCAACATGCTGTATGACCTGAATACAGTGAAAAATGTGCAAGGGTCGCTACATTGGCGCCCTGGTGTATTGTCAAATAAGCAACGATTCCCACATTATGGATGGCTCGAAATTGACTCGTTAAACTAATCACATCAAAACCGTAATCACCATATCAGTTGATGTGATTAATGAAGAATGTAGAATCACATTAGAAATACCTAACTGCTTCTTGATTACAGTTTTGACAATCAACTTCTAAATATTTCTAAAATCTTCTACTCCAGTACAATATATTTCACAAAACCGTAATTAGATATTTGACAATCAACTTCATTCTTCATTAATCACATCAAAATCGTAATCACCATATCAAAAGAAAGATGTTGATATGAATTATATTCAAGTCATTAAATATATGTATACTAGAGCTGTTACTTTTGCTCGAACAAAATGAGGATTGATCAAATACTTTCCTATTTTAGTTGGATTACATTAGGGATTAGCTTTACGCCCATATCTTTTTGCTTTAGTTATTGATGCTCTTACTGGACATTTATAGGAGGTTTACCTTAGTGTATGCTTTTCGCTAATGATATTCTTCTTGTAGATAAGACTAGAGAAAGAACTCAAAAATAACTTGAATTTTGGAGGTCTACTTTGGAGTATGAAGGCCTTCGTTTGAGTAGAACTAAAACCGAGTACATGGAATGTAATTTTAGTAGTAGTAGCTCTAGTGACATAGTTGTAGTTATGAGTGATCAAATTATTAAAAGGTGTGAATGCTTTAGATATCTCGGGTCTATTGTTCAAAATAATGGTGATATAGATGGAGATGCTATTAGTAGAATTCTAGTTGGTTGGTTGAAGTGGAGGAATGCTTCGAGCCTATTGTGTGACCGAAAGAAAAATTTTATAAGATGGTGGCGAGACCTGCAATAATCTATGTCGCATAATGTTGTCCTTTAAAAGAGAAGCATAAAACTAAGTGAAGTGTGGCCGAGATGAGAATGCTTAGGTGGATAAGTGGCTTTACACTTAGAGACAAAATACAAAATGAATATATCCGTGATAGGGTTGGTGTAGCTCCAATGACGAACAAAATTAGAGGGAGTCATCTTAGATGGTTTAGTCATATTAAACGTCGACCATCTGATGATCCGATTAGGAGAGTAGATATTTTAGATTTTATATATGTTAAGAAAGACAAAGATAGACCTAGAAAGACTTGGGCGTATTGTATAAAAAATGATCTTAATTTATTAGAATTAAATGAAATATGACACTCAATAGGACGCAATGGAGAAAAAGGATTGATGTAGCCGACCCACCTAGTGGGATAAAGACTTGTTGTTGGTGTTGTTGTTGTAAGTTTGCCTAGTTTGTGTTACATCCCTGGCCAATCTTGACTAGCATTATTGTTGCTGACTTTGTTATTTGTAATGTAGATCATCATTATCTTCATCATCATCAAGCATGTTAACCACATAGCTTCTTAACCCTGTAACTCTGCTACTATATTGGTATGTGCAGCCAAGGGGTTCCGGTGAAAGGATGATGTAATTGAGAAGTTTATTTTAACTATAGAATTGACTTATTATAAATTAATTGAAGTAGATTAATATATTGTCCATCTGATTTGCATTTTAAGCTGATCATCCTGTTTTCATTTTGTAGTTCAATAGTTCCGTTCAGCAATATTCCAAAAAGCATGACTACTATAGATATTGCTTAAGAAAACAAATATTTGGTGAATTCCTTTGTTTATTTAAGCTAAAATACAGTTGTCAATTGTCATCTTTTTTGTGATTTCATCCATCATTTATCTAAACTTAAAATGTAAATTTTTTCTCTTCTAATTTTTTTCTTTTTATAAAACTGTATCTCTTTTATGCATTATTTTTATTGTTTTCATTTCTCAATATCATCAGGTTCATGAATCATTTACTTCAGGACCTTCTCATGCTGTGGACATAACCAGGGAGGTAAAGAATTCCATTTAAGGCATGATAGATAAGCCTAAATCTTTTATTCTCTATTGTATCTCTCAGATATCAGCAGTCCTAACATGACAACTAATACCCGGAATATAGGCAATCCGAGAAGGAGCAGATGCTGTCATAGCTGTTGGAGGAGATGGTACTCTTCATGAGGTAGAAAAAAACAAATTTATAAATATTATCTTGTTGGATTCCAATCACTACATATTTCCCTTTAACTTAATTAATCCCAGTTAATTATCATCTTTATGAAAGTAAACTTAACATTCATGTAAATTGGGTATTTTTTCAGTCCTTGTTTCCCAATGTTCTTTATAACGTAGCATTTTTGAAGAAGCATTGCTATAGCACTTGAAGATGTTTTTTTATAATCAAGTTTACCATAGTTTCCTACAAATAATGAGTTTTAATTCCTTGCGCTTTTTGATCCATGAAAAACCCAAGTGGAGCTGCTATAGTTTGAACTGAAATGGCAAGGTTACAGTTTCTTAAATGTGAATTGAGTTAGCTCAATATATTTTTCTTGGTTCCTTTTGTTTCACTTAGATTTTTATTCGTGTATGTGATTCTAATTCTACATCTAAGTCTGAACTATTTCATTCAGCCAACAATGTAAGATACTAAAAATGAAAAACCTATTGAAGGCAAGTTTTGATTATATGGACATCATAAACGCTTAAGGTTTCTCTTGCAGCGATCTCATTCCTTATGAAATGTTTTAATGCCTATCATACCTTTTTTAATTATGTGCATTTTGTGTCGGTTTTTGCTTTGGTTTCAAAAAGGGTTTCGTGTAGTTATTTAAGCTAGTAATGGACACCTAAGATTATACTCNGGTAGCATTTTTGAAGAAGCATTGCTATAGCACTTGAAGATGTTTTTTTATAATCCAGTTTATCATAGTTTCCTACAAATAATGAGTTTTAATTCCTTGCGCTTTTTGATGCATGAAAAACCCAAGTGGAGCTGCTATAGTTTGAACTGAAATGGCAAGGTTACAGTTTCTTAAATGTGAATCGAGTTAGCTCAATATCTTTTTCTTGGTTCCTTTTGTTTCACTTAGATTTTTATTTGTGTATGTGATTCTAATTCTACATCTAAGTCTGAACTATTTCATTCAGCCAACAATGTAAGATACTAAAAATGAAAAACCTATTGAAAGCAAGTTTTGATTATATGGACATCATAAACGCTAAAGGTTTGTCTTGCAGCGATCTCATTCCTTATGAAATGTTTTAGTGCCTATCATACCTTTTTTAATTATGTGCATTTTGTTTCAGTTTTTGCTTTGGTTTCAAAAAGGGTTTCGTGTAGTTATTTAAGCTAGTAATGGACACCTAAGATTATACTCTCTTGGTTCTAATGATTATGAGTATGATTAGCAATTGATTTACTGNGTGTTAGTGGTTCCAATTTTAAAAGGAGATGAAGGCAAAGGGATGGTGACCAGCGAATAAACAATGTGAGTGAGAAGGGGGAGACAGTGGATGCACTCAGCGATAGAAGGCAAGATGGAGGAAGGGAATGTACTCGTGTGAATGAGGCAAAAAAAATTATATAGGAGTTGGTTAGCACAGGTTCAACTGAACCAAAAGTAGTGGTTCCATGTCATTTTAAGGGGAGATAAAGGGAAAGGCAAGGTGGCCCAGGCGATTAAATAGAGCGGGTGAGAAGGTGGAGATGATGGAGGGCTCGATAACAGAAGCCAAGACTGAGGTAGAGAGTGTAGTTGCATGGACATGACCAAGAGCAGAAGAAGTGAGGGCAGCAAGTAAGTGTGAGGAATGAGCCGACGGGTGTACTCACATGGACAATAGAGCACGGGCTTGAAGTGAGTAGGTTGAGTAGAGCGAGAGCTCTCGACGGATCAACAACCAAACATGAGACCAAACTAGGTCTTCCGGGTTAGGGCATTGTCACTTGCGAGGAGGCAAGTTCTAGANCAGTGGTTCCATGTCATTTTAAGGGGAGATAAAGGGAAAGGGAAGGTGGCCCAGGCGATTAAATAGAGCGGGTGAGAAGGTGGAGATGATGGAGGGCTCGATAACAGAAGCCAAGACTGAGGTAGAGAGTGTAGTTGCATGGACATGACCAAGAGCAGAAGAAGTGAGGGCAGCAAGTAAGTGTGAGGAATGAGCCGACGGGTGTACTCGCATGGACAATAGAGCGCGGGCTTGAAGTGAGTAGGGTGAGTAGGTTGAGTAGAGTGAGAGCTCTCGACGGATCAACAAGCAAGTTTGCATCGATCAGACAACCAAACATGAGACCAAACTAGGTCTTCCGGGTTAGGGCATTGTCACTTGCGAGGAGGCAAGTTCTGGAGTTGTTCTTTTTTCTTCTTTTTGAAAGGTAAATCTAAACTTGATTTAGTTTTATTTATTTCTTTTTTTATTTGTTCTTTTTCGGGTAGACTCAAACCTGGCCCGGTGAGATTTTTCACTTTGTTTTTAACTGATATGTCCTGCATTCCAGCATGCATATTGAAGGTAAAATTATTATTATGTCATTCTAAGTTTACTTATTTCATGGAAGATAGATCTAGAAAGCAGGTCAGGGCTTTTATTCATTGTTGGTATTTAATTGAAATTTATGAACTTTTTCTATTTGATAGATATTATTTAATGAATCTTGAAAGCTAAATTGAGAAAATTAATATACATATAACACTTGGAAAATGAAATCGATATTCAACGATTTACATATTACTTAAGGAAAATGAAAATATGTTTATATATTCTTATAAATGAGAATTTAGGGAGTTGAAGAAAAAAAATTGAAATTCTTAATTTAAAGTATTATATTATTTTGAAAAAATTAGGAATTCATTTTTATTATACAATGTTTGGTTGCCATTTTTTTTAATAAAANAGAGTTGTTCTTTTTTCTTCTTTTTGAAAGGTAAATCTAAACTTGATTTAGTTTTTTTTATTTCTTTTTTTATTTGTTCTTTTTCGGGTAGACTCAAACCTGGCTCGGTGAGATTTTTCACTTTGTTTTTAACTTATATGCCCTGCATTCCAGCATGACATATTGAAGGTAAAATTATTATTATGTCATTCTAAGTTTACTTATTTCATGGAAGATAGATCTAGAAAGTAGGTTAGGGCTTTTATTCATTGTTGGCATTTAATTGAAATTTATGAACTTTTTCTAATTGATAGATATTATTTAATGAATCTTGAAAGCTAAATGGAGAAAATTAATATACATATAACACTTGGAAAATTAAATCGATATTCAACGATTTACATATTACTTAAGGAAAATGAAACTATGTTTATATATTCTTATAAATGAGAATTTAGGGAGTTGAAGAAAAATAATTGAAATTCTTAATTAAAGTTTTATATTATTTTGAAAAAATTAGGAATTCATTTTTATTATACAATGTTTGGTTGCCATTTTTTTTAATAAAAAAAGATGATATTTTTTTCTCAATATTATTAAAATAAAAGGTTTGTAGTATTAATTATTTGATTAGTAGTAAGTATAAATATAGTTAAGATCAAATGAAGAATTAAAACAAACTGTTAAAGTTTGAAAGAACGAATACAATAACTAAAATAAAAGATTTGTAGTATTAATTACTTAATAACAGTAAGTATAAATATAGTCAAGCTAAAATGAAGAATTAAAACAACCTTTGAAAGTTTTAAGAATGAATACATGCAATGTTAGGTAAATAGAAAACAAATATTTAAAAGAATTTATCCTTTGATTTGAGTAACTTATTGGAATATCTATTTATGGGNATAAAATGAAGAATTAAAACAACCTTTGAAAGTTTTAAGAATGAATACATGCAATGTTAGATAAATAGAAAACAAATATTTAAAAGAATTTATCCTTTGATTTGAGTAACTTATTGGAATATCTATTTATGGGGTCAAGATTGAGGTTTAAATTAAGGAGTATTGCTTGCACATTAAGAATTGAGGTGGGAACTCATATTTCCAAATCATAACAATAATGTTCATTTTTACAAAGCTAGTTGCATTAGATAATTATTTTTATTTACTGATATTGCAAATTAATCATGGTTTAATTATACTTCTAGGTGTATTGGTCATACTGGAATGATTGTCATAGATCTCTGAATATATTTAAACTTATTTATTACGTACACTAATTATNGACTGATATTGCAAATTAATCATGGTTTAATTATACTTCTAGGTGCATTGGTCATACTGGAATGATTGTCATAGATCTCTGAATATATTTAAACTTATTTATTACGTACACTAATTATTATAAAGAAAATATTGAATCATATGAAAATCGATTGAAATGATCTATTTAAAATATTTGCATGTACATGTTGACTGATAGAGTGTCTCCCCCTTATGATTATAATTAGGGACACTAAACTACTCATGCATATATATAGAAAAGAATATTGATATTAAAGTATCTTAAATAATATATTTTAGATAATATTTCTGTGATAGATGTAGGGTTTAAAATAATATAAATAAAANGTCAGGGACACTAAGCTACTCATGCATATATATAAAAAAGAATATTGATATTGAAGTATCTTAAATAATATATTTTAGATAATATTTCTGTGATAGATGTAGGGTTTAAAATAATATAAATAAAATATGATATTATGCTTAATTTATATTAATATGATTTGAATATTTTACACGGGCATATTTAAATAAAGTGTCCAATGATCTCATACTAATTTATTGAATTTAACAAGCATGCATTTTGTCTCTTTAACTCTTTTATGTTATTGTAATTTTAGAGATATGTGTATCCACTATGTTATTGATAACTCATACTGATTTAAATTAATATGTTTTAGGATCAAGTTTTGGGTTATAACATGAGTGATAATTTAAAAAATAATTTATAGAAGATGCGACTATACAAGAAAATGACAATTATATTTATAACTGCTTTACTTTTAACATGATTTGAATTTTATTCATTTGTGATCCTTTTGATTTAATGGGTAATTATTATTATTATTTGTTGATAATCATTGAACTTGAATTTCCCGTTCCACTATTTGCTCTCCTTTTGATAATTCCAAGCTCCAAGTTAGGTCATGACATAAGGACACTTTATAACTTCAATCCTGGAGTTTTTCCTCTTTGTCATTTTTTATTGTGAATTCAATCTTGGATTTTAGGCAGCAGATACCATTGAATGTAAAATTTATAGGATTTAGGGTACTGGATTGATCAGAATCTCATGGTTGATGGGGNGTTTTTCCCCTGTGAGTTGTAAATTCAAAGGGTGGTTTTACTGGAATTGTAATTTTAATACTCATATGAATCAGGTGGTAATTCTTCAAGACTTCAAATGGTATGATTTTGTTTTCAAGTTATACAAGCTGTACAATGGGTCTCATATATCAGAAAAAAATGTGTGCTCAATAAGGTATTTTTTTTTTCTTTTTTATTGATGTTTCATTAAAATTTTGTCTGGTTTTACTATTATATGCTTTCCAGCCTTCCCTATAAAATTTCTCTGTTGTTGATTCTATATTAGGGTTCTATATGTCTGATTTATGTGCAATAAAAGTCTACCTAAACCTTAAAAAAATATTTTAAATAAAAAATTTAACTAGATGAAAATTCATTCGAGTTATGTAGAAAAAGCCTTATTCATATTTAGTGGCATTCCTGATTAACATGCTGAAGTTGAGGTTGTGATAAGCATCATCGTCACTTGCATTCTCCTAGTTATTTGGAATTGGCTTTAGGAATCCTCATCTTTCATTTGGGGTAGGGAATATGAATCATCATTTTTTATTCGTTCATATTTAGTGATGTTTGAGATATTAAACATATTCTTCACAAATTATTTTGCACATATATCCATGTAACTTTTGATCCACTCTTTTATAATGCTCTAGCATGAATTTTATATATTCATCTATTGTCTTTCCTTCATTGAACATCCAAAAACCTAAATTTTATTTTCAATTATCTTGTCTTTAAAAGATGTCACACAAATTGTTTCTCATTTTTTAATATATAATGTGTACTTTATTCTCACGTCTTTTTTAGGATTCTCATTTTTCTCATTGTTTAACTTAGATATTAATGTCCTCTTTTGCAACCCAGCATTCATTTCCATACAATATCATTAACTTAATTGTGATTTTATATAATTTGCCTTTAATTCTCTACATTATATTCTTACCACGCAAAACTCTAATGATACTTTTCCATTTTAAACTTTTTGCTTTAACTCTAGAAGTTAGATTTTCATAAATATCATTATTTTTTTACTTTAATTGATTTGAGACACTTAAACCTATCATTATTTAGGCTTCATCTTATCTGCTGATCGTTGATTGTTAACATCACAACCATTAAAATTTGATATCATATACTCATTATTGTTTTACTAATTTTAAAAATTCTATCTTCTAAACTTGTTATTAAATTTTTAAAATTTTCAATTGTTTTAATAAAATTTTCATGAATTAAAATAATATCATTTGTAAAAAGTGTATATTAAGAAATCTCATTTTTGAGTATTCTTTTGTAATAATCACCATAAACAACGAAAATGATATAACTTTATTGTTGACCCTTGATGTAACTCTACTGTAATGATGAACTTTTTCCTTAGTTTTACATTACAACTATTTCTCATACTAAGCTGTGTTCGTCATATCTTTAATAACATCAATGTAATTTTAACACATGTTTTTACTCTAATGTGCACGAAATTAATTATCCTAATTTTTTATCATATTTCTTTTGAAGGTCAATAAAAATCATATTAAAATCCTTTCTTTGTTCTATATACTTTTACATTAATTATTTAAACATAAACCATTCATATAATAGATCTTCTCTTCACGAAAATAAAATAGTTTGTCAAAATTTTTGTAATTTTTGTCTTACTCTCTCTTTCTCCCTCTTTCTTTGCTTCATTGTGTCTCATAAATTTAATTTTTATATAGTTAGCACAANATTTTTCTCCTGTGAGTTGTAAATTCAAATGGTGGTTTTTCTGGAATTGTAATTTTAATACTCATATGAATTAGGTGGTGATTCTTCAAGACTTCAAATGGTATGATTTTGTTTTCAAGTTATACAAGCTGTACAATGGGTCTCATATATCAGAAAAAAATGTGTACTCAATAAGGTATTTTTTTTTCTTTTTTATTGTTGTTTCATTAAAATTTCGTCTGGTTTTACTATTATATGCTTTTCAGCCTTCCCTATAAAATTTCTCTGTTGTTGATTCTCTATTAGGGTTCTATTTGTCTGATTTATGTGCCATAAAAGTCTACCTAATCCTTAAAAAATATTTTAAATAAAAAATTTAACTAGATGAAAATTCATTTGAGTTATGTAGAAAAAGCCTTATTCATATTTAGTGGCATTCCTGATTAACATGCTGAAGTTGAGGTTGTGATAAGCATCATCGTCACTTGCATTCTCCTAGTTATTTGGAATTGGCTTTAGGAATCCTCATCTTTCATTTGGGGTAGGGAATATGAATCATCATTTTTTATTCGTTCATATTTAGTGATGTTTGAGATATTAAACATATTCTCCACAAATTATGTTGCACATATATCCATGTAACTTTTGATCCACTCTTTTATAATGTTCTAGCATGAATTTTATATATTCATCTATTCTATTTCCTTCATTGAACATCCAAAAACCTAAATTTTATTTTCAATTATCTTGTCTTTAAAAGATGTCACACAAATTGTTTCTCTCATTTTTTAATATATAATGTGTACTTTCTTCTCACGTCTTTTTTAGGATTCTCATTTTTCTCATTGTTTAACTTAGATATTAATGCCCTCTTTTGCAACCCAACATTCATTTCCATACAATATCATTAACTTAATTGTGATTTTATATAATTTACCTTTAATTCTCTACATTATATTCTTACCACGCAAAACTCTAATGATACTTTTCCATTTTAAACTTTTTGCTTTAACTCTAGAAGTTAGATTTTCATAAATATCATTATTTTTTTACTTTAATTGATTTGAGACACTTAAACCTATCATTATTTAGGCTTCATCTTATCTGCTGATCGTTGATTGTTAACATCACAACCATTAAAATTTGATATCATATACTCATTATTGTTTTACTAATTTTAAAAATTCTATCTTCTAAACTTGTTATTAAATTTTTAAAATTTTCAATTGTTTTAATAAAATTTTCATGAATTAAAATAATATCATTTGTAAAAAGTGTATATTAAGAAATCTCATTTTTGAGTATTCTTTTGTAATAATCACCATAAACAATGAAAATGATATAAGTTTATTGTTGTCCGTTGATGTAACTCTACTGTAATGATGAACTTTTGCGTTAGTTTTACATTACAACTATTTCTCATACTAAGCTGTGTTCATCATATATATCTTTAATAACATCAATGTAATTTTAACACATGTTTTTACTTTAATGTGCACGAAATTAATTATCCTGATTTTTTATCATATTTCTTTTGAAGGTCAATAAAAATCATATTAAAATCCATTCTTTGTTCTATATACTTCTACATTAATTATTTAAACATAAACCATTCATATAATAGATCTTCTCTTCACGAAAATAAAATAGTTCGCCAAATTTTTTGTAATTTTTTTGTCTTTGTTCTATTACTCTCTCTTTCTCCCTCTTTCTTTGCTTCATTGTGTCTCATAAATTTAATTTTTATATAGTTAGCACAAACTTGAACAATACCTTTATTGCTAAGTATTGGTTCTAAAGTGTATCTTTGCCAGTAGTCTGATGTCTTCAAAATTCTATTGAACAAATCTATTAAACAAATCACTATATTACTCTCGTAATTTTTCTGCTCTCAATAGTTAATTGAAGGCCTAGCTTTCTGCTTCTTTTTAAAAGTTCAATTTTCTTTTTTTGTATCGATTAACTATATATTTCATTATCTTATTATGCTTTTTCAATAATGAAGCTCTCATTTAGTAATTTCTAGGCAAAATTTTCATTTATATTTGATGTTTCCATCTATATCCATGATCCTATTCTTTGCTTCTAATGCATCTAACTTGATTAAAGATATATATGTTGATCTCATTTTTAGTGAGGTTTAGTCTTTCTCTTAGGGTTTAGGATCTAGCTTTAGGAATCTCCCTTTGACTATCTTAGAGCCTTAGAAGTGGGACCCGCCTTGTTTTAAAAATTCAACCTACTTCTGTACTTTTTTGGGGTTTCGCCTGTGTGGTATCGACTTCTAGCACTTAGAAGGGTGAAACCAACATGAGGGAACCCAAAAGGAGCCCCTTTAGGACCTTTAAGCCTTATAGTGGCTTTTTGCACAATTTGCACTCTCGCACGCACAAACTTCGCAGTTCGGAGAGTCGACACGTCCGGTCACTACAATTCGCATCGCTTGCACCGTTATCTGTCGAGGACTTGAATAGATTTTTGGAGACGATCGATCGCAGGTTGAAATTTTNTTATATATTTCATTATCTTATTATGCTTTTTCAATAATTTATTCCTTGAAGCTCTCATTTAGTAATTTCTAGGCAAAAATTTCATTTATATTTGATGTTTCCATCTATATCCATGATCCTATTCTTTATTTCGAATGCATCTAACTTGATCAAGGATATATATGTTGACCTCATTTTTAGTGAGGTCTAGTCTTTCTCTTAGGGTTTAGGATCTAGCTTTAGGAATCTCCCTTTGACTATCTTAGAGCTTTAGAAGTGGGATCCGCCTTGTTTTAGAAATTCAAACTACTTTTGTACTTTTTTGGGGTTTCGCCTGTGTGGTATCGACTTCTAGCACTTAGAAGGGTGAAACCAACATGAGGGAACCCAAAAGGAGCCCCTATAGGACCTTTAAGCCTTAGAGCGGCTTTTTGCACAATTTGCACTCTCACGCGCACAAACTTCGCAGTTCGGAGAGTCGACACGTCCGATCACTACAATTCACATCGCTTGCACCGTTATCTGTCGAGGACTTGAATAGATTTTTGGAGACGATCGATCGCAGGTTGAAATTTTTTTGAAATTTGAATTTTGACGCGTTTTTGACTCGATTGTCGACGACGTCGTCCGAGCGACCCCGGATGACAAAACGGACTGCACCGGCCCGTTCGGAATGTCGATTTTGCCTAGAGAGGACACCCATTTTGCTCGGGCACCGCGCGCAAGTAAATTGCATGAAATTTAATATATATATATATATATATATATATAAACAAAACCCTTATTTTTTTCCTTTTAGAGCCCTAAATTTCTAAACTCACGCACCCAAGCTCTGCCTCCCTTTCCCTCTCCCATTTCTCGATCTCGATCCCTAGCCGAGCCCCTTCTCCTCCACGTGAGAGAGAGTTGACCCCTCGTCCGTCCTTGTCCGACATGTTCTGCCCTTGACTCTCCTTCCCGAAGCTGCGCCTACCTCCACGAGCTGCGATTTTTCTTTTTTGGTAGGTTGACTCTGATAAGCTTGCTCCCTGAGACACTTGAGTGGCAACCTTCTCTTCTTTCCGATGCCTCTCTCGCTGCCACTCGGCTCGCCACTTGGTCTTGGGCACTTCGGTGCCTCGCCTTCTGTAAGCAGAGAGAGCGTTCTTTTTCTTCTTTGACCCGATTCGAGTACCGGGAAGGGGTTGGATGGTTTCATTTTTTCCCCCTCTTCCTGCCTATAAGTATAGTTTCTTTGGGTTTTGGGTGGTTGTTGAAAATTTCCTAAGGAGAGGGGAAGTGGAGAGCTTTGTTGTTGGAAGACTTTAGGAGGGAGAGATTTCTGTGGGAGCATCTTCTTGAATTTATTTTTACAGTGCAGTGCTTTAAATTTATGCTAAGAAGGTATCTCTTCTTCCCCCTTTTTTTCCTGTGCCTTGGTTTCCTGCGGTTTTCTCTCTGTCGAGCCCCTTTGCTCGGTTTAGTGGATAATACATCATGCTTATGTGATATTACACTTATGTTTTCTTTGAAATACTTGGTACTCATGCATCTAGAAATAGAAATGTGAGCATATTCTAGGAGCTAGACTTGATTGCTTGCTTAAAGTAGTGAAGCGATGACATCTTTCTTATTATTGTAGCGTATTTATATTGGAAGCAGCTAGAGGGTTGAAACATGGCTTTGAGATAATTTTAGTTCCTCTTGCAAGTATGTTGGGATATGTATTATGAAGCTTTTCATCTATTTTCATTTAACATGAGATATTGGAGAGTTTATTTGACCTTTTATGCATGTTGGGGGTTCAGTTTTGGCATCTTATGACTTTCTCTTACTTAAAATGCATGTTATGAAGAAGTTCACTTTGATTTGGGAAATGTTCTATAGTTTGCTCTAATAATTTGGTTTGACCCCTCGAGGGGGGCATCTTTCATGCTTGGATGTTTGAGGGAAATTAATTCATGCTTAGAACGACTATATTGGTGGCCTAAAAATGCTTTTCATGATACTATTATAGTTTAAAATTTATTTTGGCTCCATATGCTGATGTTTTACAGGCTTGTGAGCTATTCCTTGGCTTTGAATGACTCGGTTTTACCTTGAAATGGATGGAACTTTAATTTCTGTTAAAGCTTGAGTTTCTATCCATGCGCGGGCCCTGTTTTAGCCTTGAGTGGCTCGGTTTCTGGCCTCCATTGAGGCTCGGTTTTACCTGTTCTAGCTCTTGATTCTTGCCTGATTATGAGGCTTATTTCCCTGCTAGTTTTCGGTTTGCCTAAAAAAAAATGGCTGGGTTTGGATTTGCTATTATATACTGCATTTGATTAGCCTTTAAAGCTTTGATTTGATCTCTTTAGGGGTTCAGTTTTCACCTTAAAAAGGTTGGAGGCTGGATTTTGGATTGAAATCCTGTCTTGGGTATGTGAGTTTTACTTGTTAACCTTGAGGGATTTATTTTGGCTTGATTTTGGAGCTCGATTTTTGTCTGGTTCAGCTCCTACCCGAGAGGTAGCTTGAGAGCTTAATTTGGTTTGTTCCTACCCCTACCCGTGAGCCTGCTAGCAATCCTTTGGGGTTGTTTGGCTCTTCTTACACGAAGTGGCTTGGGTGTTGATTGATGAGTCAAAGTTTAAATGTATGTCTTTGCCCTATCTATAGAGTGAGGTGATCAAAAACAAATTGAACATATTTCTTATGTCCTACTTGGTGAAATTGGAGTCGGTTTGGAGGCTTTGTGAAGGTTTGTCCATTCACTCTCTTATGTATATCAAATATCTTCATATAATTGATTCGGTTTGCCTTAGCCATGAGCCTCCCCTTCTTCTGCGCCTCGGGTTGCCTTGGCCGTGAGCCTCTTTTGGCCTTGGGTTGCCTTAACCGTGAGCCTCCTCTCCTTGTTGTGCCTTGGGTTGGCTGTGGTTGTGGGTCTTAGCAGCTGCTCCTTGCTGCTATGAACCGTGAGCCTTAATAGTTCTTTTCTGTGCCCTTTTATTGCCTTATTCGAAAGTTTTGGTGGCTATACTCTCCTCTATTGACCCTGGCCGTGAGCATTTATTTGGTTGTATGAGAAGATTTCATGCTTATTTGATGTATGGGGCTATTTATTAATTTGAAGGTTGAAGAATCTTGATTTTGGTATGAGTTTGGAAATTTTAGTGGTGGTTTCCTCGATGTCACTTTCTTTTTGAAGTTTGGGAGATTTTAAGTCTTATTTTGGAAAAGCATTTGGTTGGAATGGGTTAAGTTCATAAAATATGTCATTGGGGTTTGGATACCGGCGTTAGGAGGTCATTTTGACTTGAGTTGGTCCAATTCTGAAAAGTGAGAAAGTGATATCCTTCTGGATTGATTCAGGGATCTTCGGGCCTTCCTTTTTCGAATCTTTTTGTCACGAGCTTTGAGCGCTGATTCATCCTTCGTTCTTTTCGATGTTTTAGGTGAATCAGTCTCTCCTCTCTCTCACCCCATTTTTGTTCTTTTTTTCCTTGCTTCTTGGTTTGGTTTTCGATGCTTATGTCCGATACATAAGTGTCCACGTATAGCCTTTTGCTATACGTGAAACCATCAAACAAGGTCGCAAGTAGTTGGTTTTGTAGCGTAGGGTGATGATGATAAAGACACTGGTGGTAGAGTGGAATGATGTTCCATCCTACGACATCAAGATTCCCTCCAGGGATTCGATGAACCGTAGGATGTAATATCATTCATCGACACAAGACTAGCGGGAGTTGACCCGAACTTTCTTAGGATGTTGATAGCCTTATGCCTGACAGTGCGATCGACTCGTGGACAACTACATTTCAAAATTGATAAAAACAAATTTGATAAAAACATCACCTTTTTCTAAAACAAAAATATATTTTTTCGCTACAAACAAAATTGATACAACCCACTTTTTGTATGTTTGAAACCTATGTGCATGCTGAAAATATAAATTTTAAATACATTTTAAACATCGGTTGTCCACCTGTTGATCCCCTGTTTAAGCTAAGGAGTACCCTCCTGAGTTAGTTTCAATAGAACACCCTTCTAGTTGAATGACGAGCTTTATACATCCGGGTGACCGAGTAGCCGTCGACGACCCTCGAGTACTAATATATAGTTGAGCTTAGCCCCGACCCGAGTGCTTGCGGTCCCCATCTTTTCGGACTTTTTCATATGTTTTTTTCGGAATTTTTGGACAAAGCACTCGTGGTCTCTTTTTTTAGATTTTCCCGTGTTTTCTACGATTTTAGTTGATTTGTCGATTCGTCGATTTTCTTGCGTTTCTCCTGTCGTGGGTCTTTTGACAATCTTTCTCAAGATTTTTGGAAGATGTTTCTTTGTTTTCGTTTATATAGAGCATTTCAGCTTGTTTCCTCAAGTTTTGTTGCTTGTACCTGTTGCATCAATTACACCTAAGGAACAGCGGACCTCCCAGGTATACAGGTTTGTTTTATGTTTACAACATGTTACTTTTTTTGCAAATCACCTACCTGCTGTACTCTTTTTTCTTTTCCTTTACACCGCATGTTGTACTGCTTTCTTTACTGCACACTCTACTGCTTGTCCTGTGCTACATGCTCAACTGTTATGCTTTACACTGTACAACTTCAACATGTTATTCATAAAATATCTGAAGGATTACAACCATAAGGCCGCTTGATTTGACATCATAACCTGCTATCCTAGAAAACTTAAACTCGTCACAGCGAGGAGCTTGCGCGGTGGGTAGCACGACCATCTTCAACAGCAGAACATGTCTTCCCCAGCTAAATCATTCCTTTCATAAAAATTAAAACAACAATCTATAGGATTTCAAGGTTATTTGCTTAGTGTAATATAAATCCTCCACTTTTCCTGTAGGCATTTGTATAGCTCTGCTGTGCAATTTAAACCCTAACTCGTTCTAGGTTCCGAGGTTGCGTCCGATACGACGTAAACCCTCATATCTTCTAGGCGACTTGTGTGACCGTGTCACGCAAATATAAGCTCTAATTAAATAAAATTGACAGGATGAAACACTTGAATAATTTCTTCTTGAAACTGAAGTCAAACCATAGGATAGACTGGAAAGTTACCGAGGTTCGCCTCCGGATCTATGACCTCCCATAGTTCTTTCTCATTTGGATTCCTCAACAATGTTCTGAATTTGAGCCTTTCCCATTTGACACTCTTTGGTCCGATTTCGTTGAAAAGTCATATCCTTTTGATCTCCTTGAAGATAGTATTCCCTGATTTTTATCGAGAGTTTTCTTAAGTGACTTCAGTTATTTAAGATGTAATTAACTATTGGGGCTTGCCCTTATAGGAAGCTTTTACGAATCCAGCCTAAAATAAACCTTATTTAATTCTTTATAATAAATAGGAGAACTTGTCGGCAAATAAAATGATTTTTGCAGACCAAACAGATGTCATATATTTCTTAGTTTATTTGATCGAACTTCCCCCTCAAGTCTTGTGTTTATCCCTCGGGATAGATACAAGATTTGAGGTAGAGCGCTCTTTCATTTAAACTGTNTAAACTCACGCACCCAAGCTCTGCCTCCTTTTCTCTCTCCCCTTTCTCGATCTCGAGCCCTAGCCGAGCCGGCCGAGCCCCTTCTCCTCCACGTGAGAGAGAGTTGACCCCTCGTCCGTCCTTGTCCGACATGTTCTGCCCTCGACTCTCCTTCCCGAAGCTGCGCCTGCCTCCACGAGTTGCGATTTTCCTTTTTTGGTAGGTTGACTCTGATGAGCTTGCTCCCTGAGACACTTGAGTGACAACCTTCTCTTCTTTTCGATGCCTCTCTCGCTGCCACTCGGCTCGCCACTTGGTCTTGGGCACTTCGGCTGCCTCGCCTTCTGTAAGCAGAGAGAGGGTTCTTTTTATTCTTTGGCCCGATTCGAGTACCGGGAAGGGGTTGGATGGTTTCATTCTTTCCCCCCTCTCTTCTCTGCTTATAAGTTTAGTTTCTTTGGGTTTTGGGTGGTTGTTGAAAATTTCCTAAGGAGAGGGGAAGTGGAGAGCTTTGCTGTTGGAAGACTTTAGGAGGGAGAGATTTCTGTGGGAGCATCTTCTTGAATTTATTTTTACAGTGCAGTGCTTTAAATTTATGCTAAGAAGGTATCTCTTCTTCCCCCTTTTTCTCCTGTGCCTTGGTTTCCTACGGTTTTCTCTCTGTCGAGCCCCTTTGCTCGGTTTAGTGGATAATACAACATGCTTATGTGATATTACACTTATGTTTTCTTTGAAATACTTGGTACTCATGCATCTAGAAATAGAAATGTGAGCATATTCTAGGAGCTAGACTTGATTGCTTGCTTAAAGTAGTGAAGCGATGACATCTTTCTTATTATTGTAGCGTATTTATATTGGAAGCAGCTAGAGGGTTGAAACATGGCTTTGAGATAATTTTAGTTCCTCTTGCAAGCATGTTGGGATATGTATTATGAAGCTTTTCATCTATTTTCATTTAGCATGAGATATTGGAGAGTTTATTTGGTCTTTCATGCATGTTGGGGGTTCGGTTTTGGCATCTTATGACTTTCTCTTACTTAAAATGCATGTTATGAAGAAGTTCACTTTGATTTGGGAAATGTTCTATAGTTTGCTCTAATAATTTGGTTTGACCCCTCGAAGGGGGGCATCTTTCATGTTTGGATGTTTGAGGGAAATTAATTCATGCTTAGAACGACTATATTGGTGGCCTAAAAATGCTTTTCATGACACTGTTATAGTTTAAAATCTCTTTTGGCTCTATATGCTGATGTTTTACAGGCTTGTGAGCTATTTCTTGGCTTTGAATGGCTCGGTTTTACCTTGAAATGGCTGGAACTTTAATTTCTGTTAAAGCTTGAGTTTCTATCCATGCTCGGGCCCTGTTTTAGCCTTGAGTGGCTCAGTTTCTGGCCTCCATTGAGGTTCGGTCTTACCTGTTCTAGCTCTTGATTCTTTCCTGATTATGAGGCTTATTTTCGTTCGATTTGGGGCGTGGCTTTATCCTTTTTGCCCCTGCTAGTTTTCGGTTTGCCTAAAAAAAAATGGCTGGGTTTGGATTTGCTATTGTATACTGCATTTGATCAGCCTTTAAAGCTTTGATTTGATCTCTTTAGGGGTTCAGTTTTCACCTTGGAAAGGTTGGAGGCTGGGTTTTGGATTGAAATCCTGTCTTGGGTATGTGAGTTTTAATTGTTAACCTTGAGGGATTTATTTTGGCTTGATTTTGGAGCTTGGTTTTTGTCTGGTTCTGCTCCTACCCGAGAGGTAGCTTGAGAGCTTAATTTGGTTTGTTCCTACCCCTACCCGTGAGCCTGCTAGCAATCCTTTGGGGTTGTTTGGCTCTTCCTACACGAAGTGGCTTGGGTGTTGATTGATGAGTCAAGTTTAAATTATATCTTTGCCCTATCTATAGAGTGAGGTAATAAAAAACAAATTGAACATATTTCTTATGTCCTACTTGGTGAAATTGGAGTCGGTTTGGAGGCTTTGTGAAGGTTTGTCCATTCACTCTCTTATGTATATCAAATATCTTCATATAATTGATTCGGTTTGCCTTAGCCGTGAGCCTCCCCTTCTTCTGTGCCTCGGGTTGCCTTGGCCGTGAGTCTCTTTTGGCCTTGGGTTGCCTTAGCCGTGAGCCTCCTCTCCTTGTTGTGCCTTGGCTTGGCTGTGGTTGTGGGTCTTAGCAGCTGCTCCTTGCTGCCCTGAATCGTGAGCCTTAACAGTTCTTTTATGGGCCCTTTTATTGCCTTAGCCGAAAGTCTTGGTGGCTATACTCTCCTCTATTGACCTTGGCCGTGAGCATTTATTTGGTTGTATGAGAAGATTCCATGCTTATTTGATGTATGAGGCTATTTATTAATTTGAAGGTTGGAGAATCTTGATTTTGGTATGAGTTTGGAAATATTAGTGGTGGTTTCCCCGATGTCACTTTCTTTTTGAAGTTTGAGAGATTTTAAGTCTTATTTTGGAAAAGCATTTGGTTGGAACGGGTTAATTTCATAAAATATGTCATTGGGGTTTGGATAGCGGTGTCAGGAGGTCATTTTTACTTGAGTTGGTCCAATTTTGAAAAAGTGAGAAAGTGATATCTTTCTGGATTGATTCAGGAATCTTCGGGCCTTCCTTTTTCGAATCTTTTTGTCACGAGCTTTGAGGGCTGATTCATTCTTTGTTTTCGATGTTTTAGGTGAATCAGTCTCTCCTCTCTCTCACCTCATTTTTGTTTTTTTTCCTTGCTTCTTGGTTCGGTTTTCGATGCTTATGTCCGATACATAAGTGTCAACGTATAGCCTTTTGCTATACGTGAAATCATCAAGCAAGGTCGTAAGTAGTCGGTTTTGGGGCGTAGGGTGATGATGACAAAGACACATCAGTGGTAGAGTGGAATGATGTTCCATCCTACGACATCGAGATTCCCTCCAGGGATTCGATGAATAGTAGGATGTAATATCATTCACCGACATAAGACTAGCGGGAGTTGACTCGAATCTTCTTAGGATGTTGGTAGCCTTATGCCTGACAGTGCGATCGACTTGTGGACAACTACATTTCAAAATTGATAAAAACAAATTTGATAAGAACAGATACACCTTTTTCTAAAACAAAAATATATTTTTTCGCTACAAACAAAATTGATACAACCCACTTTTTGCATGTTTGAAACCTATGTTCATGCCGAAAATATAAATTTTAAATACATTTTAAACATCGGTTGTCCACCTGTTGATCTCCTGTTTAAGCTAAGGAGTATCCTCCTGAGTAGGTTCGATAGGACACCCTTCTAGTTGAATGACGAGCTTTATACATCCGTGTGACCGAGTAGCCTTCGACGACCATCGAGTACTAATATATAGTTGAGCTTAGCCCCGACCCGAGTGCTTGCGGTCCCCCTCTTTTCGAACTTTTTCATATGTTTTTCTCGGAATTTTTGGACAAAAAACTCGTGGTCTTTTTTTTTTTAGATTTTCCCGTGTTTTCTACGATATTTACTTAATTTGTCGATTCGTCGATTTCCTTGCGTTTCTCCTGTCGTGGGTTTTTTGACGATCTTTCTCGAGATTTCTGGAAGATGTTTCTTTGTTTTCGTTTATATAGAGCATTTCAGTCTGTTTCCTCAAGTTTTGTTGCTTGCACTTGTTGCATCAATTACACCCAAGGAACAACGGACCTCCCAGGTGTATAAGTTTGTTTTATGTTTACAACATGTTACTTTTTTTGCAAATCACCTACCTGCTGTATTCTTTTTACTTTTTCTTTACACCGCATGTTGTACTGTTTTCTTTACTTCACACTCTACTGCTTGTCCTGTGCTACATGCTCTACTGTTATGCTTTACACTGTACAACTTCAAGATGTTATTCATAAAATATCTGAAGGACTACAACCATAGGGTTGCTTGATTTTACATCATAACCTGCCACTTTAGACAACTTAAACTCGTCACGGCGAGGAGCTTGAAGCTAGCGCGGTGGGCTACACGACCATTTTCAACAGCAGAACATGTCTTTCCCAACTAAACATTCATTTCCTAGAAATTAAAACAACAATCCATAGGATTTCGAGGTTATTTGCCTAGTGCAACATAAATCCGCAACTTTTCCTTTAGGCATTTGTATAGCTCTGTTGTGCAATTTAAGCCCTAACTCGTTCTAAGTTCCGAGGTTGTCGTCCGATACGACGTAAACCCTCATATCTTCTAGGCGACTTGTGTGACCGTCTTACACAAATATAAACCCTAATTAAATAAAATTGACAGGATGAAACACTTGAATAATTTCTTCTTGAAACTGAAGACAAACCATAGGATAGATTGGAAAGTCACCGAGGTTCGCCTCCGGATCTATGACCTCCCATAGTTCTTTCTCATTTGGATTCCTCAACAATGTTCTGAATTTGAGCCTTTCCCATTTGACACTCTTTGGTCCGATTTCGTTGAAAAGTCCTATCCTTTTGACCTCCTTGAAGATAGTATTCCCTAATTTTTATCGAGGGTTTTCTTAAGTGACTTCGGTCATTTAAGATGTAATTAACTATAGGGGTTTACCCTTATAGGAAGCTTTTCCGAATCCAGCCTAAAATGAACCCTATTTAATTCTTTGTATTAAATATGGAAATTTGTCGACAAATAAAATGATTTTCGCAGACCAAACAGATGTCATATATTTCTTAGTTTATTTGATCGAGCCTCCCACTCAAGTCTTGTGTTTATCCCTCGGGATAAATACATGATTTGGAGTAGAGAGCTCTTTCATTTAAACTGTGAAAAATATGAGGTCAGTTTGATTTCATATTTTTCTAAAATTAACTCTTTCATTTAAACTATGAAAAATATGGGGTCAGTTTGATTTCATATTTTTCTAAAACTTAGTAAATTAAAACGTCACTCCGAAGCGGGCGACGAGATTTCAATTCCGACGACCGACAGCTTCTTACGGGCAACTCTCCCGACTTTTCAGTGCCGACAATATAGAGGTTTCTTTTGTTTTAAATATTATGTATATATTCTTTTCAACTTCTTTAAAACTATTTTGTTAATCATTAGAAGTTGCAGTTTTTATGTTGCTTGGTTTAATCTTTGCTAGAAATTTAGCTTTCGTGAATCATTATAAGTTTCAACCACAACAACAACAACAACAAAACCTTAGGGCCCGTTTGGGGCAGCTTATTTTGGTGCGGCGACATTTTGAAAACGCCGCCGCTGTGTTTGGATCAGCGTTCAGGTGGCTTAACTATACCGCACTGCGTCTCGCTTCGAGTAATTCCTTAAGGTCTTCGACGCGGCTCTCGACCCGCGTCCCAGCGTTCAACCGCAAGATTTGCCCTAAATACCCCTGAGCTCCCTCGCGCTCTCCCTCCCTGGTCGGTGCCTGCGATTGAATTTCTTCTTACCCTTGAGGAGATCGGCCCGGATTCCTTTCGATTTTTCTGCTGATCGTAAGGTATGCTTTATCTCACTTTCATTCGTAAAGGGATCGATAGTCGCTGGCCCTGAACGGTCGAACATCGTTGTGCTTTGTTTTTTTTTCTTTCACGAAAGAGCAAGGGATTCTTACAGAAATTTAGTTTCGATTTTTTCTGTTTCTTTAAGCTAACTCCTGAATATTGGTTTCGATTTCTTCGTTCCAGAAATTTTGGTTTCGATTTTTTTTTGGGCTTTAGAACTTTCTATGAGAGAAATCCATGCTAGCTAGGCATGAAGAAAAGCGTGGAGAATGCAAATACAAATTTTGGTTTTCATTTCTTCGTTCTAGAAAGGTTTCGGTTTCTCTGTTTCAATTTTTTCTGGGCTCTAGATCTTTCTATGAGATGAATCCATGCTCTTATCTATAGTTTTATGTTAAGAATGACAATGGTTATAGCATTGGACAATGTTATATCATTAGAGCAATGTTAAGAATGACAATGTTTATGGCCTGCGGTTATTTCCTTTTTATAGGGAACATAGGTATGAGATTGGTTCATTAGAAATTCAGGAGTTAAGTACATATAATTTGACATTATTTATGTATCTTGGTAACAAATATTGCTCTTGATTGGAATGAAACATTACAACATGTTCCATTCATCTTTACTCAAAAGCTTGTTTTCTGTCAGTGGAGTTTCAGTATCATTTATAGCTTTGATGGCTGTATCTAGAGGTATAAAATTTATTTTGGTGCTAAAGGCTTTCACCAATGTTTGGGAGCTGAATGTTACTAGTGTTAAGCAGAGCTGCGAACTGTTGTTGGGTTTTTCGGTTTTTCTGTGATCCATTCACCATTTGGTTTTTTGCAAATATGGTATGATCCATTCACTTTTTGAAATTTGGTATGTTCTATTCTGTTTTTAACAAATATCAAAATGGAGGAAGAATGAAAACATGTTCCATTTTTTATTTTTTTTCTAGAAAATTTTATTATCACAAAAGGGAAAAATGGTAGGGTGAATTGCAAGTTGTATTGTTCTCCCTTAAGATGATTTTATGTAACCTGATATAATTGCATAATAAAGACTTTTCGATGCCTTACTGTGGATATTGGTCATTGACCGAACCACATAATTCATTTGTGACCTTATATATATATCTGTTTTTTTTAACAAATACCCAGACTGTTTTATGTATCGGTGGCAAATTCATTGATTCGTTCTTTGTACATGATCAAACCTCATTTTATATTAGACTTTTAATTGACATTCTGTTTTTAAAATACATGAAAATGGTGGAAACATGAAAACATGTTGTTCAGCAGTTTTATTTAGATTCAAAATTAAAGTGTTTATTATCATTTGTTCCCTGTAGTTTGATCATGTCTAAAGCTGTTGAAGGGGGATTGTCCGCAATGTGGGATAAAAAAGTAACAAATATTTTTTGCGATCTGTGTATTAAAGAAATAGAACTGGAGAACAGACCAACAACATATTTTAATAAGGAAGGGTGTCAAAATATTGTTAAGAGATTCAAAGAATTGACTGACAGTGATTACAACAGACTTAAATTTAAAAACAAATGAGACCAATTGAAGAATGAATGAAAAATATGGAAGGAGTTGAAACGTGGATCTACTGGTCTGTGTTGGGATCCAATTAAAATGACAATTGATGCTCCAGCTGAATGATGAGCTGAAAAATTAGAGGTAAATTTCTATATAATCCATGAATTGTTAGCTTTGCAAATTATTTTCTCTAATTATAATTTTCTAACTATCTCCTCTAAATGTTATATCACAGGCAGTACCGACAGTGAAAAAGTATAAACAATGTAGAACAGAGCTGAAATTTGAAGAGAAACTGGACATAATGTTTAAATGGGTTGTCGCAACGAGAAAGTTTTCATTCAACCCTATTGAAAGCGATTTTACAGGGATACCAGATGAAATCACACCTGAGCCGTTGCCACCAGATGAAGAAGTGCATAGCATTAACCAAAAGGATATGGGAGAGTCCAGTACAATTTTAAAGAGGCCAAGGATTGCTAAGAAAAATAAAGAGAAGGAACATTTTGTAAACATCTCATTCGATCGTTTAATTGAAGCTTTTGTAGCTCCACCAATATCTGATTCTAATATATTACACTGTCTCAGACTTTTGGGTACTATTCCTGAAGTTACGCATAGTGTGTGAAAAAACTTGAGGATTCAACTCGAATGAAAATATTCATGGCGCTAGAGCCTGAATTGCATCTCGAATTTTTGCGGGTTTTGGTCAAGGAATAATTTTTTTATTGTATATGTATTTGTTGCAGTAATATGAAGTTCTACTTATGTCAGGTTTTTTTTAAATGTTTGGAACTTTTAATCATGTAATCTTTTTTTAATATGTTTGTACCTTCTACATATGTACTTGTTAGTGGTTGAAGCTTTATTTATAAGTTGCGTACTATATGTTCTGAATTTGAACAATTAATATTTGGTAGTGCTGTAACAATATCTTATTATACACTAATTATGTTTACATCTTATATCATTTAGGATGAATCCACAACGTATGCGTCGTAGGAGAATGACATTTGCTACAACCATTGCGACATTGTTGTTGAATTATTACCGGAGTAGCACTGCTTGCATTCCCCGCATGACATCCAACTTTGTTGGAGACAGATGAGTTGGTGAAATGCTTTCTGGCCATCCAATAAGGTTCAGAAATATTTTCAGAATAACATCACCTATTTTTATGAATCTTTTGCACGAGTTATGCCTGAATCACGGCCTCCAGGGTTCTTCCAGAACGAAGTGTAGGGATGCGTTGACTATAACACTGTACATTTTGTCACAAAATGAATCAATTAGAGGAGCTATGAAAAAATTTCAGCATTCTTTTGAAACAATAAGTCGTTACTTTTCTAAAGACATACAGACTCTTGTTAGCTTAGCAGCTAAAATAATTAAACCGGAGGATCCATCATTTGCTATCACTCCAGAACAAATTGCCAGCGATCGTCGATACATGCCATATTTCAAGGTAACTATGAGTGGTTTTAGTTTATTACTTGTCATACGATTCATAATATATTATTACTCTCTAACAAACAATTAAACAGAATTGTATTGGTGCAATTGACAGTACCCACGTTGATGCCCGACTACCCAACCACGAGAAGGTTGCATACATCGGTCGGAGTGGTTCAACAACTCAGAATGTCATGGCTGTATGCGACTTCAACATGTGTCTTACTTTTGTAGTGGCGGGCTGGGAAAGGAGTGCACATGACAGTCGAATTTTCTCCTTTGCCACTAAGAATAGATCACAGTGTTTCCCTCACCCCCCATCAAATTTGTTTTGCTTTGCAATTTATTTATCAGAGCAGGTAATCTTTTTAATTAATAGTATTTTTCGCACCAGGAAAATATTATCTGGTTGATGCCGAGTATCCTATGCAAAAGGATACCTGAAGCCCTATCCTGACACACAATATCATTTTCCTAATTTTGAGAGAGCAAGTGGCACCGTCCGTGACAAAAATGAAATGTTTAATAAACGCCACTCATCTTTACGTGGGGTAATTGAAAGAACATTTGGGGTTTGGAAGAAGAAATGATTCATCCTACGTGATATGTCGTCATATCCTTTCCAAAAGCAGATGCATATTGTGGTTGCAACAATTTCACGACATAATTTCATCCGAAGACATTCCTCACGATCAGATACAAACTTTAGTATGACTGACAATGATGAACTTAATGTCTTCGAGCAAACTCCTGGAATTGTGGGTGGGAATTCATTACCTGAGGATGATTTAGACTAATGAATTTGGAGATCATGATGGTGAAGGTTTGGCTGATATGATTGCTTTAAGGTAGTCTATCACAGATGCTATCTGTGGTTGCTGATCTACCAAGTTTTTCTTTAATAAGATTATAAGTTTATATTCATATGCATTTAATTTTGGTTTTTGTTAAAATATCTTGTTCTGAAATTTGATTTTTTTATTTTTTTCGCAGTCATACACACATGACTTTTAGGATATCAGTTACGGACAAAAGTATTTTGTGTTATTGTGGATTACCATCTCCGTTGCTCACGTTATGTCAGTCTCGTAGCTTTGGGAGACAGATATACTGTTGTGCTTGTTTCAGCTCGTTGCGGTTTCTTCTGGTGGGCTGACAGTCCCACATATTACACTTCCAACAGTCATGGAGATGCGATGTTTCTCGAGGTTGATAGTGCAGATGAGGAGAGACGTAGCCAGAGTTTCAATTTAAATATTTTAATATTTTTCATTGTAGTTGTACTTGTTTTTGTACTTTTTTATTTCTTCTGGTACTTACGAGAATGTGAGAAGTGTATGTTATCTTTTGGAACTGATCTGTGATGATTATATGCTTCTGCACTACCAATGAGCTATTCTGAATAAGCTGTCCTAAACAGTTTTAGTAGACATGGGCATGAATGTCATTTAACCACCAATAAGCTAATATGAATAAGCTGCCCCAAACAGCAGACCAAATTATTCTGATAATCTGCAGATTATCAGATTATCAGAACAATCTGCTTATCAGCAGATTATAATTAATTAATAGCTGCGCCAATCAGACCCTTAATCCCACTAAGACTCCGTTTGAGAGCGCTTATTGGAAGCGACATCGTTTTGAAAACGCTGCCCTTCCGTTTGAAAAAAAACGTTCGCATGGGACGTTTTGAAATCGCTCCGTTCTCTTATCGCGATTCTCTTAAGGGAGCGTAATCCGGCCATCTGCTCCGTTCTGCGTCTGCTTCTCGCGTTTAGGGTTATTTTTCCCGTGCTGTCCTTCCCGTCTCTCCCCTTTGCCCTCGCCCTTCCCGTCTCGCCATTTCTGTCTCGACCTCGCTCGAAGCTTACGAGGCTGTGATCCGCGATATGAGGTATTTTTTTGACCTCACACTTCGCCATACCCGATATCCGTCTCCTTCCTTCCCGCGAGGCCGTATTCGACCCTCTCACAGTAATTTCTGTTCCTATGGTCGTTAGAAATGAAACATTGGAATTTTTTACTGCGGAATGTTTGATTTACTGTGAAATACTTAAGATACTTTTCCGTTGTTCAAAATTTTCATGCTTGAGAATTTTTATCATTTTTATTGCGGTTGAAATGCTTGGGAATTTCACGTTGATTTGAATGATGCTTTGAATGATGGGGAAATATTGAATGCAAGAATGCTTGGGAAGATTTTCATTTCCCTGGATCGGTTGAAATGAAAAATAAGGAATTTTCATTAACCTAACACTGTATGCTTTGTTCTTTATAATGGTGCATTTACATGAAGAACACATTTTATATGCTCATCTTTATTATAATTGGGCATTCACATGCCCAAACATTCCTGCATATCCAAATTTATGCCAGCTCTGTTGGATCTGTTGGATGGTTTGTTGTTACGAATGAGAATGGTTATAGAATTGGGGAGCTGAAACATATGAGTGAAATGCAATGTTTATGTTGGAAAATTTTTTTGGTTGCCATATTTTCTGTGATTTACTTATTCAAATCACATGTTCAAAGTGATGATTTGGGACTTCATTCTTGAACTTTATTATTCCTCTCCAAATAAATGCTGAAAGTTATGTACTGTCTTTCTCCATTTGGTGGGCTCGGTTTTGGTCCCTAGAGGACTGAATTTCAGTTGAAATTTCTATAATGATTTTGCCCCTTTCATGGGATCGGTTTGGCCTGAGATTTGTGGCCCGGTTTTGCCTCGAAATGGTTAAGTTTTATCCCTTTTGGGTCTGATTTTGTGTCGTGACGACTGTTTTTTTTTGTTACATATTGGGTTAGGACTTGCTTTTGGGTTGACCTTGTGTTGAACATATTTGAGGCATGATTTTTGCTGTTTCTTTGAGGCATGGTTTTTGCTGTTTCTTTGAGGCATTCTATGATTTGAGTACATAAACAACTGATGTTTGGTTTCTAAGACTTTTTGTTATTGCTTTGAGTCTTGTTTTGCTCTTTACAGTTGCTGCCCCTCTTTTCGAATCGAATGCTGAAAGAATTGGTACAGCAGGGGCCCTTTTTCTCACCATCTAAGCATAAACTGGTTTAATATCACCTATATTTCTACAATACAGATAATAGTGAAAACTTAGGTACTTACAAAATCTAATATTTGATCATTATTACAAGTCATTTATATCAACATGGCTTCCAGAGTATCTCTTGAAAGTTAGAACTTTACTTCCGATTTGGTTATAGTTCTATGTTATAATTAAAGTGTAATGTGAGAATTATAATTCTATTTGTATTTGTACTTTTTTTGGTAGCACATATATGTAATTTTCCGATTTGGTTAATAAAATTTACGAAGGTTTTCTTCTGTCGACGTAGGTCTCTGACCGAACCACATTAAAATTTCTCGTGTATTTGTATTTTTCTTTATTCATACGTTGCAATGTTGTGGATATTATGTTGGTTGTGCTTATTTTACTTTGTTTCAAATATTATCAAAATGTCTAAGGCAACTGAAGGGGGTCCGTCTGCAATGTGGGATAAATAAATAACAAATATATTTTGCGATCTATGCATTAAAAAAACTGAACTGGGGAATAAGCCAATTACATATTTTAATAAAGAAGGTTGGTAAAATATAACTCAGAAATTCAAAGAATTGACTGGTAGGGATTACGACAGACTTAAATTCAAAAACAAATGAGACCAATTGAAGAAAGAATGAAAAATATGGAAAAAGTTGAAACGTGGCTCTACCGGGTTGGGATGAGATTCAATTAAAAGGACGATCGATGCTCCAGCTGAATGGTGGGCTGAGAAAATTGAGGTAATTTTCTAATTTTTTTTTCTCGATTATATTACTTCTCAAATTATTTAGAAACTAATTCCCCTAAATAAGCTTGTTACAGACATTACCAGCAGCGAAGAAATATAGACAGTGCAGAATTGAGCCAGAGTTCGAGGCAAAACTTGACATCATGTTTAAGGGGGTTGTCACGATTGGGAAGCACACAACAAACCCAAGCGAGATGGGATTTACAGGAATGTCAAATGACTTGCCACTTGAACAGGTTATAGCTGATGAAGAAATTCCTAGCATTAACCAAAAAGAGATGGAGGAGTCTAATTCCATGTCCAGAAAGGCCCAAACTTGCGAGGAGGAAGAAAGAGAATGACAGTTTTGTTAAAGGCTCCTTTGCTAAACTAATTGCAGCTTTCACAACTCCGACTCCTCCTGACAGTACGATTTGGGACTGCGTGACCATTTTTGATACTATTCTAGAAGTAGCAGCCGATATGCGCTTTCAGGCAAAATGTGTTCAAAAGCTCGAGGACCCTACTCGTAGGGAAATGTTCATTGCATTGCGGCCCGAGATGCGCATTGAGTATTTATGTGTTATAGTTGAAGAATGAGTCCGCTTTGTACTAATCTTTCATTAGACTTGTCACTTATGTATTGTTGTTACAACAACTTTTGTTATTTTGTGATGCTATGTATTGTCTGATTTTTTTTTCTATCTTCACAACATGTTATGCCACTTATTTTTTGATGCTAAGTAATACTTGATGTTTTCACTATTCCAATTTCCTGTCGCCACCTCTCCATAATTTCTTTCATCCTAATGTATTTCTCATTTCAGGATGCACCCACTACAAGACCGCCGTAAAAATTTTAACATAGGCTGCAGCTATAGCGATATTATTGCTGGAATACTACTGCTTCAGTTATAGACGGATACCACGCATGTCGTACTCTTATATTGGGGATAAATGGGTGGGTGAGATGCTTGTTGGACATCCGATAAGGTTCAACAATATTTTTAGAATGACTGCGTCCATTTTTATCGATCTGCTACACGAGTTATGTCGGAACCATGACCTACAAGATTCTTCTAGAACGACTACGAGAGAGGTGTTGACAATAATATTATATATGCTCTCACAGAATGAATGAATTAGATGAGCTATGAAGCGATTTCAACATTCATCAGAAACCATTAGTCGATACTTTTCCAAAAATTTACAAGCACTTATGAGCTTAACAACACAAATCATTAAGCCAGCGGATACATTGTTCGCAACTATTCCTGAACAAATTGCAATTGATTCTTGTTACATGCCGTATTTCAAAATAAGTATTATTACTGTGTTACTTTAGCTTAATGACCTCTTGAGTTGCTAACTATGATTAACATAATTATATTGGAGCAATTGATGACACTCATGTAGATGCCAGACTACCAAGTCACGAGAGGATCGCGTATATTGGTCGGAGTGGTACAACTACCCAAAATGTCATGACAGTATGTGACTTCAACATGTGCTTCACATTTGTAATGACGGGGTAGGAAAGAAGTGCGCATGATAGTCGCCTTTTCTCCTATGTAACTAGAAATAGAACACAGTGTTTCCCTCACCCATCTCCAAGTTTGTTCATCTTACTTAAACCTCTCGATAATTACATTAATTATTTTTAATTAGTATTGTCTTTTAATAACAGGAAAATATTAATTGGTAGACGTTGGATATCCGATGTTAAGGGGCTACCTGAAGCCATATCCAAACACATGATACCATATTCCTGATTTTGAGCGAGCAAGTGACAATATTCGTGGCAGAAAAGAAATGTTTAACAAGCAATACTCCGCTTTACGAGGGTTATTGAAAGAACTTTTGGGGTGTGGAAGAAGAAATCAGTAATCCTACGTGATATGCCATCCTATTCATTTTCTAAATAGGTGTATATTATGCTGGCCACTATGACACTTCACAACTTCATCTGACGTTACCCCTCTTATTCAGATACGGACTTCAATATGGCTGATGATGATCAAATTATTGACACTCTAGAACCTTCAGGATCTCTAGCTGATAATGAGATGGACTCGATTGAATATGAAACTCAGGACGGTGAGGGTGCAGTTGAGATGGCTGCTCTGAGGGAGTCTATAGCAGATGCTATATATGACAACAAGTTAATTTTACTTTTATTTGGATAAGTACTAACAATCTTTTTTTTCACAATTATACAAACATGACTTCTAGGATATCAGTTACAAATAGAGTTTTTTTGTGTTATTGTGGTCTACCGGCTCCGTTGCTCACATCGCGTCAGTCTCATAGCTTTGGGAGACAGTTCTACAATTGTGCCAAGGGTTTTTCTGCTCGTCGCGGCTTCTTCCGTTGGGTTAACAGTCCCTCATATGACATGGCCAACAGTCATGGGAATCCGTTGTTTTCTCAGTTTGATAGTGCAGATGATGACAGGCGTAGCCAGAGTCTGAAATTAAACATTTTAATATTTCTGATTGTAGTTGTACTTGTATTTGTANCCTTTCCGGTAGAATCGCCTCAAACGGGCACAGGTGCCCTCGCCCTCGCCCCTTCCAGAGAATCGTCTCGCCTCCCTCGCCTCGCCCTTTCCGGTAGAATCACACCTCGCCTCGCCCTTTCCAAGAATCGCCTCAAACGGACACAGGTGCCCTCGCCCTCGCCCCTTCCAGAGAATCGCCTCGCCTCCCTCGCTTCTCCCTTTCCAGTAGAAGAATCGCAGATCGACAGATCAGCCAGCCCTAGAAATTTGATTTTCCTCCGATATCCCTCTCCTTCTTCTCGCGAGCCCTGCAATTCAATTTTCCTTTCCGATTCGTTAGGTATGTCTTCCCTGTGATCTTTCTCTTTTCTGTCCATTTTTTTTGGAGATGCAAATAAAATATTTTTTTTTAACTTTTGGTGTGATGTATGAAATGAATGAATGATTTTTTGGTATATCCTAGCTTAGTCTGTGGCTTGGGAGTTACATCTATGAGAAAAGTGTATAACAATACCTATTACTTTCTAGTTGTAAAATACATAACCTTTTGGGCGAATTTTATTAGAATTGAATACTCTGACTTGTAGCCAATTTGCTATGCAGCAATTGCTCGTCGTCTTAGATGAATCATTGGCTTGGAGAGCAGTTGTTAGGCTGAATATGTTATATGTTTTGCATGGCGACGAGTTTATTGTTTTTTCATTTCTATATTGTTGTTGATGGTTCTCATGAGTGATTTTTTCTGTGTTTTTATTAAGGTGTTTTTAAACTTCTAATTATTGTTTTACGATTCCTAATTATCATCAGAAAATCCTAAAGGCTTTGAATGCTATTTAACAAGAAAGGTATAATCGGTGATGATTTCTGGGTTTTGTATTATATACTTCTGTTCTCATTTCAGTTCTATTGCAAATAGCTTAACAAAACAGAGGCAGAATGATCATTTATCCAACAACAACTCCCAGTAAGCTGTTCTGAATAAGCTGCCCCAAACAGTATGTCAGCTTATTCTAATAATCTGCAGATTATCAGATTATCAGAATAATCTGCTTATCAGCAGATTATAAATAATCAACNATATATGCTTCTGTACTACCAATAAGATATTCTGAATAAGCTGCCCCAAACAGTTTTATCACATATGGGCATTAATGTCATTTAACCACCAATAAGCTATCTTGAATAAGCTGCCCCAAACAACAAGTCAGATTATTATGATAATCTGCAGATTATCAGATTATCAGAATAATCTGCTTATCAGCAGATTATAAATAATCAACAGGTGCGCCAAACAGCCCTAAGTGGGTTCGGCTACGTGAATCTTTTTTCTCCATTGCGTCCTATTTAGTGTCATATTTTCATTTAGATTTAGTAAATTAGGGTCATTTTTAATACAATAAGCTCAAGTCTTCCTAGGTCTACCTCTGCCTTTCTTAACACAAGTCAAATCTAAAACATCTACTCTCCTAATCGGATCATCAGATGGTCGACGTTTAATGTGCCAAACCATCTAAGACGACTTTCTCTAATTTTGTCGGTCCAGGAGCTACACCAACCCTATCACGAATATATTCATTTCGCATTTTGTCTCTAAGTTTAAAGCCACTCATCCACCTAATCATTCTCATGTCGGCAACACTTAACTTATTATTATGCTTCTCTTTTAACGGCTAACATTCAACGCCATATAGCATTGCAGGTCTCACCATCGTCTTATAAAATTTTCCTTTCAGTATAAGCGGTACTTTTCTATCACACAAAAGACCCGAAGCATTCCTCCACTTCAACCAACCAACTTTAGTACTTTTCTATCACATAAAAGGCCCGAAGCATTCCTCCACTTCAACCAACCAACTTGAATTCTCTACTGTATCACACAAAAGGCCCGAAGCATTCCTCCACTTCAACCAACCAACTTGAATTTTACTATTAACATCTCCCATCTATATCACCATCGCTTTGAACAACATACCCAAGATATCTAAATCATTCACAACTTTTTATTTATATCACCATCACTTTGAACAATGGGCCCAAGATATCTAAATCGTTCACACTTTTTAATAATTTGATCACCCAAAGTCACACTTGTGTCACTAGAGCTATTACTACTAAAATTACATTCCATGTATTCAGTTTTAGTTCTACTTAAACGAAGGCCTTTAGACTCCTAATGTAGACCTCCATAATTCAAGTTTTTTCTGGGCTTTTTCTCTCGTGCCTTTAGACTCCAATGTAGACCTCCATAATTCAAGTTTTTCCTGGGCTTTTTCTCTCGTCTTCCCTTTAAACTCCAATGTAGACTTCCATAATTCAAGTTTTTTCTGGACTTTTTATCTCGTTTTATCCACGAGAAGGATATCATCAACAAAAAACATACACCAAGGTACATCCTCCTGTAGNTGTAGATTCTCCTTATTATCTCTGAACTTCTCCATCAAATCTCTCAATAAATGTATAGCATACATAGTAGACCCCCGATATAAATCCAAATTGATTATGAGAAATCTTTGTGATGCGTCTTAACCTATGTTCAATTACCCTTCATAACTTTAAAGTATGACACATCAACTTAATTACTATAATTTGCACACTCTTGTGCATCCCCTTTATTCTTAAAAATGGGAACCAAAATACTCTTCCCTCACTCCTCAGACATCTTTCTTGAACTTATTTTTTACTAATGCGACGGTAAAAATGAAACGTTTTATTATTATTCATGATATTAAGATCACTAGCTAATGCGACGGTAAAAATGAAACGTTTTATTATTATTCACGATATTAAGATCACTAAGGTCGATTGTATCTTTAGAAGCTTCATTAAAAAGTTTATCAAAGTAACTCACCCACCTATGTTGAATATCTTTTTCTACAATACACTTTACTTGAGTTAAATCTTTACTTTTCTTTTCTCTTTGTTTGGCTAGTTTATACAAATTTATACATTATTTTTTTACCCTCCTTAGGATCTAATCTATTGTTTACTTGAGTTAAATCTTTACTTTTCTTTTCTTTTTGTTTGGCTAGTTTATACATATATTTTTCACCTATATATAATCTATTATAAAAATCATCAAAAACATAATTTTTAGCGTCACAGATTGTTTTTGTAGACTCCCTGCTGGTCGTTTGATATTTTTCCCAGTTCTTTAAGCTTTTACATTTAAATCATTTTTTATAACATAACTTCTTATATTTTATCTTTTCTTGCACATTATTATTCCACCACCAACTATTTTTATTTATAAATACTTTTTCTTTTGATTCTCCAAGCACATCTTTTGCTACTTGTTCAATATTGTTTGTTACTTTATCGCACATAACATTTACATCTTCATGTATATCCCAAATTTTAAAATCATTATAAGTTTCAACAGTTTTAATTTTTTGTCAACCTTTAAATGCGTATTTATTTCTTAATAATCCTTTGATGTCTAATGGTTAAGATTCTAGAACCTAGGTTGAGATGTACATGGTTAAGATTCTAGGGTTATTGATGAAACCTAGGTTGAGATGTACATCCTAAAAAAAATTCCCCATGTTAACCCTACTTAATTTCAAAAAAATATAATCATTTTAGTGTTAAAATTGTAAACATACTTCTTTTATTTAAGTCATCAAAATTCTTAAATTTTATTAGATAATAATGTACGTAGATAAAATTTCAACTTCAATTGAGTTTACTTTTTGAAATAAAAATCAGGTATGTATCACAGTCGACTAATTTTAATCACCTTTGTGAAAGTAATACAACAACAACAACAACAACAAAGCCTTAATCCCACTACGTGGGGTCAGCTACATGAATCCTTTTTCTCCATTGCGTCCTATTTAGTGTCATATTTTCATTTAGTTCTAGTAA
>JXCR01006294.1:98167-144707 GCA_002079205.1 Phalaenopsis hybrid cultivar
TAGAGCTATTACTACTAAAATTACATTCCATGTATTCAGTTTTAGTTCTACTTAAACGAAGGCCTTTAGACTCCAATGTAGACCTCCATAATTCAAGTTTTTCCTGGGCTTTTTCTCTCGTTTTATCCACGAGAAGGATATCATCAGCAAAAAGCATACACCAAGGTACAATGATAGAAGTCACTCGAAGGTACCTTTGTGAAAGTAATGCCTAAACTAAAATAAGTACAATGATAGAAGTCACTCGAACGTAAAACCAGAGTTTATGCTGGTACAGGGGGACTTATCTCAAGCAGTAATTTAAATTGTGAGGCACTGAAATAATATACATCCAACTGGCTCAAACATATAAATTGAGAAAATTTGAAAGATTAGACAAGTGCTCAGGTCCCATGTTTTTATTATAAGTGTCCTATTTATGTTCTGCAAAGAATCCAAAATAAGAAACTACACAATTCATTATGATTCAGTAGAAAATAACAAATATCAACACCTACCCCATGAATACTAGAAGCAAAAACCATTAATTTCTGAATTGCTTAAGGACTCAACCTACTAGGAAAGAAACATCAGTCAAAACCAGAGATAAAGAGGTGATAAACCACTCTGGCAAATAGCTTATTGCTGGAACAATGATAATTACTTGTGAAACCTGAAACAGCTGATTTCTTGGCATAGCAACGGTAGATGGTAGCATCAATGAAAGGTGATAACAATACCTAAGTGGGAAAGGTAAAGCAATAGTGGGAAATAAAAGGGGAAAACATGTGAGAATAGATCAGTGATATCAACCAGTAAATAGTATGATAGGAAGTAGTTGACAAATAGTAAAGCAATAGCAGGAACACTTCATATAAATCAGCTTGATTTGAAAAAAATTAGCTTTGGCAAATTCAATTCAAGTGAGTTTGGATGAAGCTCTATCACTTTCTACAAGTTAATCCATGAGTCAGCGTAAATAAGTTTGTCATTTTAAGGTGCAAGAAATTTGTGATATCCACTGTCAACAGTAAGCAAAATCTAGGTATATGAAAGCAACTTCTGAAATTGGATGAGTAAATCAATTTGGTAAGGCCGTAGATATGAATTCACATGGATTAAAAGAGAGGAATTTATTGTACTGAGTAGTTTTTAATGAAATAAAGTTAAATTAGATACGTTGAAGTTTGAATCATTTTTAGGACCTCTCGAAATTTCTAGTCAATAAATATATCCTGACTCATTATAAAGACTACATAATTCTTGCAACTAATTTCTTAAAGGTTCCCATAGAAAGCCTTTAAGGATTCCGACGTATTATGTTATTATTTCGTTTGAGTTTCACATGTCTGTAGTTTATATCAATAGTATACTTATAATTTCCATAAATAATTGTTAATTTATTGTGAATCCCTTCTTGAAAATTATTCAATTCACCTCAATTGTACAGATGATGTTAACCAAGTAATAAAATAACTAGAATTCAACTATGTTCTAATTGGAACTTTATATTATGAGATGACAAAAGAAAATTTAAAATATACAAGTTACACAAATATGATATCCTTATAAGCACAAACGATCTCCTTAAAAAAATACTTTCTCAATCGGTTTAGTGTGAATGGAGTTGATGACCCAAAAAAAAAAACTTTTCTTTTATGACTTTCATTTTTAACATTTTGATCGAAATATTGATGTCATTTTGCTTGAGTCTTTTTTTAGAATCTTTATGTCAAGAAATCTTGAACCAAAATAGTAAATTGATTTTAGTTTGTTAGCATAGATGATTTATTGAAATTTCATTTTGTTCAATTGATTTAGCATCTTAAATAAATATAGTATTATTCACTTTTATGTTCAAGTATTGCATTTTCAAATTGATTAGTTAACACTTCAACTACAACAATGTGTTGACCTCATTTTGAGGTCTTCTTTCCCTTTCCCTAGATACCCTAGGATCTAGCCTTAGGATTTCTCTATTTTGACTCTCTTAGAGGACTAGACCGGGACCCACGACATTTAGAAATTCAAGCAATTTCTTCGCTCCTTGAAGTTTCATATGGACAGTTTATAATCCTTGACGTCCAGTTGAATCGGTAAAAACCGACATATTGAAACTCTTGTTGAGTTCCTATAGGAATTTGAAGGACATAGGTGGATCCCATGACGCGTGCGATGTTTGACTTTTTGCCGCGAGCAGTTTGCTTGATTTTGGTTGTCTCTTATGTGAGGATCGATCAATGATATACTCGTTAAAGAACTCCGATTGGACCAAAATAACTTCTTTATGGTAATGGTAAGGGGCTCACGGCAACACTCGCGAATTAAAGATACATTGGGACGATATTCGATGAACTTGTTCGGGTGACCTCGGATGACGAAACGGACTGCGCCGGTGTGTCTGAGACGTCGATTTTAACTAAGAAGAACACCCATCTTGTTGGGGCGCTGCGCACGAATGAGTTGCACAAAATTTGATATTTTTTTCTTTTAATAAAAATAATAAAATCTTTTTTTTATAAAAGGGTTTAAAAAAAAGCCCTAATCTTACTCCCCCTCACACGCATGCCTCCCCTTTCTGCTTTTGGGACCGAGCCGTGCCCTAGCCCCTTTGCTCTTCTTGGCCGTGTAGTAGAGCCTTTCTCTGGTTTCTCCGGTCACCTTCTTCCTCTTCGGTTACGACCGACCTTCGCTGCCGGTCATAACTGCCGGTCACTTTCTTGAAACGGCTTTTCCCGCGCTACGAATTTGGTAGCCCTCTCATTCTTGGGTTTGTGCTTTTCCCTTGCCGTGAGCCCCTTACCCTCTCAATGACTATAAATACCCCGTGGTGGGGAGGCACAGGCGGTGTTTTTTTTTACTTCGAGGAAGGATCGTGAGCTATTTTGTTTCGTGATTTGGGCATTCTTATTTTTGAGTTTTTCTTTTACAATGCCTTGGAAGTAAGAATCCTTCCTTCTCTTCGCTTTATTCTTAATTGAAGGATGAGATATATGCTGCAATATGATCTTTCTTATTCATAGAGTTTCCTCTCATTAATTTTGCCTCACTTCTTATATGTTACGGGAATTTTTATGTTTAAATTTTGATCTAGAAATGAGGTCTTCTCTTTTGGCTTACATTGTTAATGAATATTGAATATTAAGCACAGCTTTGTTTTAAAAAAAAGCTAGATCCATGGATACGAAATGCTTATTGGAAATGATTGGCTTGTTCTTGAAATACTATTATCCATTTATTTCACCTGTAAATAAAATGAAAATAATTTTAGGACTGGCAGGGAAAGATTTATTGTTATGAGAAGAAGAAGTTTATACTTTAGTTTGATCACTCCCATTACCGTTGCTCCTATTTGAACATATGTTGTAGATCATTTTTTTATACCTGTTTGGGGCTCGATCTTGTTCTTCTTGCTGCCCCTTGTTCGAACACATATTGGAGATCATTTTTTATAACTGTTTGGGGTTCAGTTTTGTTTTTCTTCCTGCCCCTTGTTCGAATACGTATTAGAGATCATTTTTTTATAGTTTTGAATACTTGTTTGGGGCTCGGTTTTGTTCTTCTTGCTGCCACTTGTTTGAACACATGTTGGAGATCATTTTTTATACCTGTTTAGGGCTTGGTTTTGTTCTTCTTGTTGCCCCTTGTTTGAGCACATATTGGAGATCATTTTTTATAGCTTTGAATACTCGTTTTGGGAGCCGGTTTCTATGTTTATTGCTGCCCCTTATTCGAACATATATGAGAATTTATATTTTGGTTTTGAATATCTGTTTTGGTGTTCGGTTTTTGCTCTTCTTACCGTCCTTTATTCGAGCATGTATGGGAGACTATATCTTGAGTTTTGAACACCTGTTTTGGGGGCCGGTTTCTATGTTTCTTGCTGCTCATTCGAATATATATTGGAGATCCTTTCTTTTGGTTTGGAATTTAATTTGGAGCTGCAGTTTTTGCTCCTCTTGTTGCTTTCATTCACATATAAATTGGAGACCTTTCTCTTGGTCTCGAACATTAGTTTGGAACCGCGGCTTTTGTTCTTTTTGCTGCCTTTACTTGAATATATATGTTGGAAGCTTTATCTGATGGCTTGAAGAACTATCCAATGGTTTGGTTCTTTTATTTTTTTTCTCTGCTACCATTCGAATATATGTTAGGAACCTTATTTGGTGCTTTGAGGAGCTATTTTAGTATCCCGATTTTGCTTTTTGCTGCTCCCCTATTTGAGTATATACTGGAATAATTTTTTTTTTTGGTATTTTAAATGTTGGTTTGGTGTTTGATTTTTTAAGCTCCCCATTATTGTTATTCCTGTTCAAATGTATTTTAGAACTCATTACAACGCTTTGAGATGTTGGCTTTGGGGCTTACCTACGTTTCTCTGCTTCCTGTTACTTGCCCCCTGTTCGAAAAATATGTTGGGTGCAAATTTTGTGTTTTAAGGCTTTATGGAATTTGCTTTATGGTGGCTCAATTTTAGCCCCTTTATTAGGCTCGGGTTCGTTTCTTGATGGCTCGTTTTGGCCCCCTTTCGTTGCTTAGTTTTGCTTGGTGATGTCTTAGACTTTGTCCATTTGCTGGACTCGGGTTTGATTGGTGATGGTTCAGTTTTTAACCACCGTTGATCCACTTTTACCCCTTGGCTTACTTTTACTTGTAAATTATATTATATGGTGGTTTGGATTCTAACCTCTTGTTGGAATTGACTTCATGGTTACATGATTACTTCTCTCATTTTCTTGATATGAGATATCCAAATTTTGTTAGATGAGCTTATGAAACATTAAAGTGGCTTATAAGTTTGAGGTGCGGGGTAACAGACAATGATGCAAAGAACCATTGATTAGCTTCTCTTATAGTTGAAAATATAAAAAACAATATTCAATTAGTGAGATGCCCACCCCTTAAGTCGTCGACAGCTCTAATCCTTTTCAAAAGGCTTGAGAATTGGTAGTTAGAAAAGAACAAATACTAGGTTTTACACAGATATTACACTTGCAAAAGAAATAGAAACTACACATTACACTCTAAAAGACAGATACTATATTTGTAACACATCATACACTATACACTAGACACTTCACATAACAGATACCACAAGAATAGATGTTACATCTCTTTTGAAAGTCTAGATACCACACACACCACACCCCGATAAGTTCAAGATACTACACATCACTCATCCTAACATCACATATAGGTGCACTACGCCCTGATAAGTTCAGATACTATTTAGGTTCACACATCTTTTAAACGATAGGGCCTAAGGCTGCCTGATTATATGGGTGATTCGTTGATGACCTCTAGTTGATATTGATAGGTTGACTTCGATATACCAGTTGTCTGTGGGATCGAGATAAAAGAAAAAAAAAGGTCTAGTCTGAGCCTAACCCCAAATTAAAAGCTAATATCCCACTTTAAATTTTATATGCCTATCACTTAGCCTTTCTTTTATACTCTGCAAATGTTTAGCTAACCCTTTTATATCATGCAATTGTAATATATTTTGTAGCATCACCAGAATTAATCAGGTATATTTAGTTGTTTCAATTTTGTTTCTTTACTGCATAATTCTTTCTTTATGACACAGTCTTTCTTTTCTTTATGTTGTTTTATTTTCATAATTTTCCTTCAGTCTTTTCCTGTTACAGTACTTTACTACACAGTTGTTTCTTTCCTGTACTGCATCGTACTATAGACATTCATCTGTATTTATACTTTTAAGTATTGTTCTCCTAGCATGTTTGTATACCATCCTAGGATAGGCCGTTCGAGGTATGATTTTCTTTTTTCTTTATCCCTTTTCTCGGAACAAGACGACGACGCGAGCGAATGACAATTCATCTCCGAACAACTTTCGAGACTACAACAAAAGGCGGAGAAAAGAGTTTTAGCTGAACCTCGATAGATTTAAATAACATACCTATAGGACGTCAATGTCGTTCGTCTGACACGATGTAAATTTTTATACATTATCTTTTAGGACTTACCACGATTTTTATATCGTACGATATAAATCCTACACTTTTTAGGATTCCGAGGTCGTCGTTCGGTACAACATAAATCGTCACATTTCCTCGGGCCATTTACATATGAAATGTAGATATAAGCCTCGAATATCTAAATAACTTGCAGGACTGAAGTATCATATAATTTCATTTTTAAAGATGTAAAGTTAAACCATAGATTAGTTTGAGATGTTACTGAATTCTTGAAGATGAAACCTTTAATTATTATCGAGAGTTTTCTCAAATGACTCCCGTCATTTGGGATATAATTAACTATAGCGGTTTGTCTCTATAGGAATTAAGAATCCAGATTAATCTAAACCCTATTTAATCTGTGCATTAGATAGAGGAACTTGCTAGCTATAAATTTCACAGACCAAAATAGAGTCATAAACTTTTAAGTTTAGATAGTTAAGTCTACCAATAAGTGATATTATTTATGGTATTGTGCTCAGTTATTTAAACTATTAGATATAAGGGGTCTATCTGGTCCCATCATTTTCCAAAAATAATAAAAAATACCATTTTCACAAAATTAAAAACTACATCATATATTATACTAAATTTAAATTTAAAAATCATATTTAAAAAAAAAAGCCGACACAATGATATTTACTAGTTTCTATATACAATTTTGATTTTAAATTTAGGTTCCTATTTGTGAGTAGAATTTATTTTCAATTGCTATCATGTTCATAATTGTGAGTTTTTATGGGTAGTTTCGGTTCACACCACAATTACTTGGAGTGGGCAAATTTTAATAGAATCATTGATTCCATCATAATTTCAGGTTCAACATACAATAAAAGTTTGCTTTAGTCATGGATGTTTTACTGGATAGTTATGATGTACCTTGGTGTATGTTTTTTGCGGATGTTCTTATAGATAACACTAGATAAATAGTTCAAGAAAAAATTGATCTATGGAGATCAACTTTAGAATCTAAAGGCTTTCACCTGAGTAGTTCTAAACTTGAGTACATGAAATGTAATTTTAGTAGTAGTAGATCTAGTGATGGGGCTATAACAATTGACGATCAAGTCATTAAAATGAGTAAATGTTTTAGATATCTCGGGTCTCATTTAAAGTGATGGCGATATAAATGAGGATGTTGTTAGTAGAATTCAATTTGGTTGGTTGAAGTGGAGGATGCATAGAAAAAACCGCTTAAGAAAAAAATTATACGATGGTGGTGAGACTTGCAATGCTTTATGACACAACATGTTGGCTCGTAAAAGAGAAGCATAAAATTTAGTGTTGCTAAGATGAGAATGCTCAAGTGGATGCATGGTTTTACTGTTAAAAAAAATGCGAAATGAATATATCCATGAAAGAATTGGGGTAGCTCTAATGGCAGGCATGAATAGAGAGAGTCCCCTTAGATGGTTTGATCACATTAAACGTCGACTATCTGATGATTATGTTAGTAGAGTAGATGTTTTAGATTTGACTTATCTAAGAAAGGTAGAGGTAGACCTAAAAAAACTCGGGCATGTTGTATAAAAAGTAATTAATGTGTTTGAATTAAATGAAAATATGGTAATAAAATAAAATGGAGAAAAATGATTTATGTGGTAGCCCCAATAGTGGGATAAAGGCTTGTTGTTGTTGTATTGACATTAAGTTTAAATGGAGATCAACAGTTCTTGCTCAATTATAGGGTTGAGTTCTTGAATAAATTCTCAAATAGGCATTGCATTTAGATTCAATACAAGAAGTTATAGACTTATTCTCATTTTTAAATTTGAACTTCGATTGTTATCTTGATGCAAATTCAAGAATATATTGTCGGTTCCAAAATTTTTTATCTATTTCTTTTAAGGGAGTGCATTGTTCTATATAAAATTTTTAGAAGTTAAACTCTTCAGTAGGACCTGATGATATTCTTATTGAGGTGTAGAAATATCTAGGAGATTTGGAAGTTTCTTGGCTTACTAAACTCTTTATTATTTTTTTTTAAAAAACTAAAAATATGCTCGAGGAGTGGAGGAAGAGTGTTTTGGTCCCAATTTTTAAGAACAAAGGGGATGCACAAGATTGTGCAAACTGTAGAGGAGATAAGTTAATGTGTCCTACTTTAAAATTATAGGAGAGGGCAATTGAATGTAGGTTAAGACATGATACAAAGATTTCTCATAATTAGTTTAAATTTATGCTGGCTAAGTCTACCATGGTAGCTATACATTTGTTGTAAGGTTTGATGGAGAAATATAGAGAGAGTAAGGAGGATATATATATAATTTTTATTGATTTAGAAAAAGATTACGGTAAGGAGCTTTAAAGAAAACCAAGGGTGGAAAGTCTGTAGGACCTGATGATATCCCAATTGAAGTATGAAAATGTTTAGGAGATTTGGGAGTTTTTTGGCTTACTAAACTCTTTAATATTATTTTAAAAACTAAAAAAATGTCTGAGGAGTGGAGGAAGAGTATTTAGATCCTCCATTTTTAAGAATAAAGGGGATGCACAAGAGGGTGCAAATTATAGAGGAATTAAGTTGATAAGGAATAATAGGGTTGCACAAGAGTGTGCAAATTATAGAGGAATTAAGTTGATGTGTCATACCTTAAAATTATGGGAAAGGATAATTGAACATAGGTTAAGACGTAGTCAAAGATTTCTCATAATCAGTTTGGATTTATGCCGGTAAGGTCTATGATGGAAGCTATACTTCTATTGAGAAGTTTGATGGAGAAGTTTAGAGATAATAAGGAGAATCTGCATTTGATTTTTATTGATTTAGAAAAAACTTACGATAAGGTTCCAAGAGATATCCTTTGGAGAGTTCTTGAGAAGAAATGTGTTGATATGACTTATATTCAAGTCATTAAAGATATGTATACTAGAGCTGTTAATTGTGCTCGAACTGAAGGAGGATTGACCAAATATTTTCCTATTTCTGTTGGATTACATTAGGGATCGACTTTAAGCCCATATCTTCTTGCTTTAGTTATGGATGGTCTTACTGGACATTTACAGGAGGATGTACCTTGGTGTATGTTTTTTGCTGATGATATCCTTCTCGTGGATAAGACGAGAGAAAAAGCCTGGATGGCTGAGGCATCTAGCGGCATGCACAGAGGGGGAAGTTACTGTCCAGGGTGACGGCAGCAAGCCTGGATGGCTGAGGAGGTCTGAAAGCAGCTGGAACGGCAAAGACTTGCTGTCCTGAGGTAGTGGCAGAAGTAGGGGAGGAAGGAAGGAGGCAGGTGACGGCCGCAATTGCAGAAACAGCAGGGGAATGGCTTGGACAGCAGGAAACCATCTAAACTGAGGTGGTTCTGCAGGAATAAAAGCAAAGGGGTACTGTCGTGGCGGCCTACAGTGAGGAGGAATGCTTGGGAGTGAAGTTGGAGGGACGCGAAGGAGTGGAGAAGGATAAATCACCACCTCGGGAGCGAGATATAGCTAGCGCACCACTCGACATTTGGAAGTTAATCACCACCTTGGAACGAGATATAACTGGAGCACAGCTTGACCTTCATTGCAATGCTAGATGGAGAAACAGGGCTGCCTATGGCTGTCTGAACGGAAACACCACAAAACTGCTCTAAAACATAAAAATAACATACTTGTAGGCCTAGGGATAATAGGAGTGGACTTCACTCCAAATTGGAGGAAAATCCTTGCTGAAAGGACCGGCCGGTCCTTCTCAAGCTTGGACCGAACGGTTTAGATGTGCCAATTGACGCACCGTCTGCGGAGTCTCGGTCAAATATTTTTTTCAGTTGGGCATATTGATTTGAGATTGTTACTGTGAAGCGATGATTTTAAAATTATTAAAAAAAATAGAAAAAAAAATTGTGTGGTGGTATGCTTTCTCTATGAGTTTTATGGCTCTGGTACTCTTTGCACAATAATAACGTTAAATTTATATTATGGTGGTTTACCATCAGGGTCGTGGGTGAGGGTGACATGCAGGATTGGTGTGATTTGAAAGTAGTGGGGATGGATGCTGTGGATTGCCTTGGGAAATTTTTTTGTGGCATTTACGTACCACACAACTGTTATGTATTTCTGTATTTGACATCTAAACTTTCACTTTTACAAGTAAAGCACTCAAATTATAAACATCACCTAAAAAGTATCACTATCACTAACTTTTAAAAGTGAAATAAACCTTCTCATGCATAGGTTTTTGACACCAAATTGTTATAAATGTAAATATCTAATTTAAGTGTTATATAAGTAACTATATGGCATGTAAGTTCCCTTTTCTTTTTCGTTTTGGATTTGCTGAAGTCAACTATTCTAGGAGAAATTAAAAGTAAATTGCGTAAATCTAAAATTAGTTTGAGATTGATTTTTTGCCATTCTTATTTACTAATTTAGATTATAAGGAGGCTATAAATAGTTGCTTGAGATATCATAATTTAGAATCTCTGCTTGAAAAAAAAATTCAGTTTTAGTTTTTAATTTTTTGAGTAGGTTGGATGTGTGAAATTTTAAGCATGGTACCACTGCAACTACTTCATTTTGGGGAGCTCATCTTTGAGACCATATTTTCTCTATTTGTAATATCTTGTATGTCATATCTAATTTATTAATTGGTTCGTGTATTATTATTGATTTTGATAAAAAGTTTTAAATTTGTAAATAAAGATTTATTTTGCTCATTGATTTTATTTGTTTTTAATTTTCTGCTTAAAATTTTTATTCTTTCTGATATATTTTTTATCTACTAGCAACCAAATGTCCCCCTAGGTGAATAAATTCACTTGAGTACCTGTCTTTTCTTTTATTCAACTCTTTCTTTGTACAGTGTAAAGTCTATTGAAATTGCCATGGGAGAAGGTAGCAGTGAGATTTATGTGCAGGCTGATGGTGAACATCTGGGCTTTCTTCCAGTAAAGTTTTCAATTTTGCCTGCTGCCATTGATTTTTTAGTCTAACTGTCTAAAACTAACTTATATATATGGTTTTCCTCTTTAACCGTTTCAGATTATCTGTTCTAATGAAATTTTGTTATTTTGATTTTGTCAGTTGTTTGTTCTTATAATTTACACCTGTCAGTAGCCAAATGAAGTCTTGTAAGTTTTCTTTTATTAATCATTCTGTAACAACTAATGAATGTTTTGATTGCTTTTTATTTCGTGGCAATTACATACAAACTACCTGAAACTTTCCTTTTCATCCATTTTTCAAATGCTCACTCAAATATCAAAATTCGTGGTAAAATCCCAACACACTTTTTTTATTTTTATCAAATTCTCAGTAGTTTGATCGTGACACTTATAAATACATTGGTTCGACAGTTCAATAAAATCACATGGGTGGTTAATTTAAAAATATCAAAATTTTTTGTTGTCTAATGTAATTATCCCTGCTTCACGATTGGTCTATACCCATTGTTATTATAATTTGTGGCTTAATTTGAACCATGTAATTCACTAGTGGCAATCATATGAAGGTATTTATGGTATGTGGATAGGATTGGTTTTTTTCTTTTTTTTTTTCTTTTTTCAGATTTGAATCTTAGACCTTCATTTTGAAGGTTGAGGCAATGTCACTCGACGATTTGGAACACACACACACACACACAAACAGTTTATAAGTGTTAAGCCTTGTAAATTAGTCATGTACAAACATATTGAGCTATTAGAGTTTATTTGGAGTAGTTTTTTTAACTGCTTTATTTCTCAAATCATTGTTATAGATCCATTTGGCTGATATTTTCTTACTATATTTCAAAAATTTGTGATAGAAAGCTATTTTTGAAAATCAGATACGATAAAAAGATTATAGCTGTGAAAAGCTAATGCCTTGTTTTCTTAAAAATGAAAATGTTTATAATATGTACCCAATTTTTTAAAATATTATTTCACTCATAATTATTTTATAACCATCTTTATGAATCTCTAGTCCTAATTGGACCGTTAAGCATGGCTAGGGTATGTTTGGGGTAGCTGTAGCTTATCCAGCTTTCTTAGATAAACAACTGAGCAAGATAATTGCGGATCAGCAGCTGATCCGAATAAATTGGCTGGCTGTTTGATTTGTGCGTTTGGAAAATAGCTGATTTGCAAATGTTTCTGGATAAATGACAATTCTGCCCCTGTGCAATAGTGATGTTTGTAACAGGACTGTCATGACTTGTCTTTCTTCAACACAAATTATTAATCTTTCTTTAAAATGAATATATTATTATCATAAGATTTAGAAATAAAAAACAAGTAAAAAAAAAAAAAATTGTCAAAATAACAATTCTGGACTTAAAAATCAGAACTAATGTACAATACCATTGCACTCCATTAGGTTTACTTAAGCTACTCCGCTCTACCAACATAAGTAGTAGCTTCTGCCATTGCTGGCCAACTTAACCAATAATTATCAATTTAACCATTATCTGGTTAATAGTACATGTATCACCAGGCTAATCTTTTAACTAACATGATTCATCCCCAACTGCAACAATTGTTCATCGTTGAATCCACCAATAGAATATTTATATTAAATTGTGTTACTTTCTTAAGTAACTTGTGTAAAGTCTTTGGATCTCTTCTCAACTTGCATTAGTTAAGATCTCATCCACCTTACAACATGTTTACATGACATGGCATATTGGTTTGACCATTTAATCCTACACCATGAAAAAATTGCCAAAAACATTGGCTCAATGCAAGAAGTGGTTGATTATGAAAGAAAAAGAAAAAAAGCTACCCTACAATGTTCCCACTTGATAAGAAAATGACATTGTAAAAGTTGATTACTTCCTTTTCTTTGTAAACACTAGAACCTAAATATCTTAAGATACCTATTAAAATATAGGGTTCACATTTAGCTTTGGTATAACTTGTTTTCTCAAAGAACTGCAAAAAAGAAAAGAATCACAATCTGTGAGAAAAGTTAACTTAAAAGATGTTCTTTTACTATCTTCTTGTATGAATATCTTCATCATTGAGCTCTCCCTCTTAAGAATCCCAACTTGAACGATGCCTTACAAAGCATTAAGACAATTAAACTCGACATAACTTTTGAACCTAAAAATCACTCCTTGGGTTTCAAATAACTTCACCCCAAATTGAAAAAAAAAAAAAATCTTCTTTTTGGAAGTTTAATATGAAAGCATATTTCGAGGGCTGAACTTAGCAATTGGCTCAAAATTTCTGTTGCAATTTATTCACATGATAATCATCATCCAAATCCAACTGAATATATGAAGAAGGCATTGCCATGGAAGAAAGAAAAAGAGAAAAGAACCAAAGTCTGTAAGCAATTGAACACAAAAAAGCAATAAATTCCAATTGTAATTTAATTTAAATACAAGATGGCATATCACCCTTCCCAACGGCTACTGAACTTGCATCGGGGAAGAACGATGTGATGGCAAGTTGACGAGTAGGAAAAAGAAGCTTAAGCCAGAGGAATCTCTGCTGCTTTCCATTTTATTTTTAATTTAGAAGGTGGTCATTCGAATAGGAGTAAAAGAAACAGGAAAAAATGGGCGCGCTAACCTAATAAATATGGTGGATGAAGAATGCTCTTCCACGACATTGTTCCGCGACGTTGCAGCGAGAGATCGGAGTGGAGGCTTTAGCAGTGGAGAAGTACTCCTAAATAGAGGGAAAGCATCGCTGTGCGATAAGAAATAATCCATCGAACACGAATTCAAGATACGGGCCGCGGGGTCGATCCTGCGGCCACGTCTATTAAGGAATCAAAAATGCCGTTTTTCAATAAGCTTCCTGAATGCTTTATCCAAATAGCGCGGTGACATTTTCAAAACACTGCCTACGCCTATAAGCTACCCCAAACAGATAAGCTTGAGAATCGTAATTATTCAATTTTCACCTTCAATATATTTCAAACATCATTATCATGTAAAATGTTATAATGTTGGCGTTTTTAATTTTTCATGGCTTGCATTTCTTTTCTATCGTGTAAACTTTAACTTAAAGATGTCTTCTTTTTAAACGGTGTGATGCGTAGCTTTATAAATTTATCTGTTGGGTATTGATGGAAATCTTTGCACTAAACCTCTCGTCATCCTTGATGCGAACTCTTAAGGGTCGTCTGCAGCCACTGAAGTGTGTCATATTGCTCTTACTCTCACACATATGGCAATGTGGCATTTTAACAAAAAAGAGTAAAGGCTGTAAATAAATTTATGANTTTTAATCTTTGTTAGAAATTTAGCTTTCGTGAATCATTATAAGTTTCAACCACAATAACAACAACAACAACAACAAAGCCTTAGGGCCCGTTTGGGGCAGCTTATTTAGGTGCAGCAGCATTTTGAAAACGCAGTCGCTGTGTTTGGACCAGCGTTCGGGTGGCTTAACTATACCGCACTACGTCTCGTTTCGAGTAATTTCTTGAGGTCTTTGACGCGGCTCTCGACCTGCGTCCCAGCGTTCGATCGCAAGATTTGCCCTAAATACCCCTAAGCTCCCTTGTGCTCTCCCTCCCTGGTCGGTGCCTGCGATTGAATTTCTTCTTACCCTAGAGGAGATCGGCCCAGATTCCTTTCAATTTTTCTGTCTGATCGTAAGATATGTTTTATCTCACTTTCATTCATAAAGGGATCGATAGTCGCTGGCCGTGAACGGTCGAACATCGTTGTGCTTTGTTTTTTTTCTTCTTTCACGGAAGAGCAAGGGATTCTTACTGAAATTTAGTTTCGGTTTTTTCTGTTTCCTTAAGCTAACTCCCGAATATTGGTTTGGATTTCTTCGTTCCAGAAATTTTGGTTTCGATTTTTTTTGGGCTTTACAACTTTCTATGAGAGGAATCCATGCTAGCTAAGCGTGAAGAAAAGCGTGGAGAATGTAATTACGAATTTTGGTTTTTATTTCTTCGTTCTAGAAAGGTTTCGGTTTCTCTGTTTCAATTTTTTCTGGGCTCTAGATCTTTTTATGAGATAAGTCCATGCTCTTATCTATAGTTTTATGTTAAGAATGGCAATGGTTATAACATTGGACAATGTTATAGCATTAGAGCAATGTTAAGAATGACAATGTTTATGGCCTGCAGTTATTTTCTTTTTATAGGAAACATAGGTATGAGATTGGTTCATTAGAAATTCGGGAGTTAAGTACATATAATTTGACATTATTTTGTATCTAGGTAACAAATATTGCTCTTGATTGGAATGAAACATTACAACATGTTCCGTTCATCTTTTCTCAAAATTTTGTTTTCTGTCAGTGGAGTTTCGGTATCATCTATAGCTTTGATGGCTGTATCTAGAGGTATAAAATTTATTTTGGTGCTAAAGGCTTTCACCAATGGTTGGGAGCTGAATGTTACTGGTGTTAAGCAGAGCTGCAAAGTGTTGTTGGGTTTTTCGGTTTTTCTGTGATCCATTCACCATTCGGTTTTTTGCAAATATGATATGATCTATTCACATTTCGAAATTTGGTATGTTCCATTCTCTTTTTAGCAAATATCAAAATGGAGGAAGAATGAAAACATGTTCCATTTTTTATTTTTTTTCTAGAAACTTTTATTATCACAAAAGGGAGAAATGGTAGGGTGAATTGCAAGTTGTATTGTTCTCCCTTAAGATGGTTTTATGTAACCTGATATAATTGCATAATAAAGTCTTTTCGATGCCTTACTGTGGATGTTGGTCATTGACCAAAATACATAATTCATTTATGTCCTTATATATATCTGTTTGTTTTAGCAAATACCCAGACTGTTTTATGTATTGGTGGCAAATTCATTGAATGGTTCATCGGATTCTTACAAATCAACCATAAATTTTTTAGAGAATTGGGAGGCTAGGTGACCTTTTCCATGACTCCTATAGTAGATGGCTTCAATAGTTTGTGCGCTTGCAATTTGATCATTTTTCTTAGGAATCCTATAACTTGTATGATTAGGCTTAATTAGGGGACACAACAATTACTTGAACCTGATGGGCCCACCTTATGGTGCCAGATTGATTGGTATTATTTCTAAAACAAGTGTATAGTTGCCTTTTCACATCTTACGCTTTATGATCAGTTTGTTCATCATGTCTTAGCTCGAGTCTCACTTATATCTTAATATCAAAACAAAGATCACTTATAAACTTAACACTTACAATCCATGTTTCTTCTGGTACATCACGGTTTGAATTTAGCTCTTCAAGTTGGTTTAGATATTTATTAATAGTTTGATTGTTTTGTCTTAAATTTATCATTTAATCAACTATTCTAGACTCTTATATTAGATATTTGAAACTCTTGTCTCTCTCTTTAGCTTTTGCATAAGCCTAAGTTTTAATAGGGCAGTCATCAAAGTTGTCTCTGCCATGTTGGACTCCTAATTTATATCTCTACGTTGCACAGACTAATTTAATTTTTCCTATTTAACATAGCCATGATGATTTGTATGATTTCAATCAATTAGATCTTCTAAGTTCTGATATCTAATAAAGAAAAATGTCTGGACCATTTCAGCCAGTAAAATTAGGGGCATCAATTGTTTCAAATTCACATGCTGTTGATCACATCAAGCACTAGTTTTTTTGCAGTTTATGTATTTTTTCTTTGGTTTTTTTCATTAGTTAGTTAATTTCATGTATTATTTCTGTTTTTAGAAAAATGTAAGGGATGATAGTCGTGAAAGGTTGTTATGGTAGAGGAAGGTATTCACTAATTTTAGGTTTTTTTTTTTCTTTTTGTTATTGACATGATTTCAGGCTGGATTTAGTTAGAATAATTCACACAAAGTAAAGAAATTTATGCAAGAATGTTTGCTTGGTACAAACATTCAATTTTTCTCGGTCATTTTTTTTTTCAGTTGGGCATATTGATTCGAGATTGTTACTGTAAAGCTATGATTTTAAAATTATTAAGAAAATTGGAAAAAGAATTGTGTGATGGAATGCTCTATCTATGGGATATCTGGCCTTGGGTACTTTTTGCACAATATTAACCTGGAATTTAAATTATGGTGGTTTTACCATCTGGGTCGTTGGTTGACATCCAGGATTGGTGTGGTTTAACCAGACAACAACATGAAATGTAACTTTTATTATTGAAATCAAATAGGAATCACAATCAAAACATTTGAAAATAGGAAATAAAGAAAGACACGACTCAAACTCCAAACTAGGGTTAGATCAAAGGGTGGTGGAGGTGGTCGGTGAAAATCTGGAAGGTGGCTAATTTGTGGGTAGGGGCCGTTAACAAGCAGAAACAGATGGCAGTTTTTTCCCAGTGCCCGGACAGCAAGCAAGCAGTGGAGATCAACGTTGAGGGGCTGTCCTGGGTGGTGGCAGCAAGGATGGAGGTAGCAGTGGCACGGAAGAGGCATCTAGCGGCATGCACAGAGGGGGAAGTTACTGTCCAGGGTGACGGCAGCAAGCCTGGATGGCTGAGGAGGTCCGAAAGCAGCTGGAACAGCAAAGACTTGCTGTCCTGAGGTAGTGGCAGAAGTAGGGCAGGAAGGAAGGAGGCCGGTGACGGCCGCAATTGCAGAAACAGAAGGGGAATGGCTTGGACAGCAGGAAACCATCTGGACTGGGGTGGTTCTGCAGGAATAAAAGCAAAGGGGTACTGTCGCGGCGGCCTACAGTGAGGAGGAATGCTTGGGAGTGAAGTTGGAGGGATGCGGAGGAGTGGGGAAGGATAAATCACCACCTCGGGAGCGAGGTATAGCTAGCGCACCACTCGACATTTGGAAGTTAATCACCACCTTGGAACGAGATATAACTGGAGCACAGCTTGACCTTCATTGCAATGCTAGATGGAGAAACAGGGCTGCCTATGGCTGTCTGAACGGAAACACCACAAAACTGCTCTAAAACATAAAAATAACATACTTGTAGGCCTAGGGATAATAGGAGTGGACTTCACTCCAAATTGGAGGAAAATCCTTGCTGAAAGGACCGGCCGGTCCTTCTGAAGCTTGGACCGAACGGTCTAGATGTGGCAATTGACGCACCGTTTGCGGAGTCTCGGTCAAATATTTTTTTCAGTTGGGCATATTGATTTGAGATTGTTACTGTGAAGCGATGATTNCTGCTGAAAGGACCGGCCGGTCCTTCTCAAGCTTGGACCGAACGGTTTAGATGTGCCAATTGACGCACCGTCTGCGGAGTCTCGGTCAAATATTTTTTTCAGTTGGGCATATTGATTTGAGATTGTTACTGTGAAGCGATGATTTTAAAATTATTAAAAAAAATAGAAAAAAAAATTGTGTGGTGGTATGCTTTCTCTATGAGTTTTATGGCTCTGGTACTCTTTGCACAATAATAACGTTAAATTTATATTATGGTGGTTTACCATCAGGGTCGTGGGTGAGGGTGACATGCAGGATTGGTGTGATTTGAAAGTAGTGGGGATGGATGCTGTGGATTGCCTTGGGAAATTTTTTTGTGGCATTTACGTACCACACAACTGTTATGTATTTCTGTATTTGACATCTAAACTTTCACTTTTACAAGTAAAGCACTCAAATTATAAACATCACCTAAAAAGTATCACTATCACTAACTTTTAAAAGTGAAATAAACCTTCTCATGCATAGGTTTTTGACACCAAATTGTTATAAATGTAAATATCTAATTTAAGTGTTATATAAGTAANTAGTAAAGCACTCAAATTATAAACATCACCTAAAAAGTGTCACTATCACTAACTTTTAAAAGTGAAATAAATCTTCTCATGCATAGGTTTTTGACACCAAATTGTTATAAATGTAAATATCTAATTTAAGTGTTATATAAGTAACTATATAAGGTTGGCGTGGCATGTAAGTTCCCTTTTCTTTTTCGTTTTGGATTTGCTGAAGTCAACTATTCTAGGAGAAATTAAAAGTAAATTGCGTAAATCTAAAATTAGTTTGAGATTGATTTTTTGCCATTCTTATTTACTAATTTAGATTATAAGGAGGCTATAAATAGTTGCTTGAGATATCATAATTTAGAATCTCTGCTTGAAAAAAAAATTCAGTTTTAGTTTTTAATTTTTTGAGTAGGTTGGATGTGTGAAATTTTAAGCATGGTACCACTGCAACTACTTCATTTTGGGGAGCTCATCTTTGAGACCATATTTTCTCTATTTGTAATATCTTGTATGTCATATCTAATTTATTAATTGGTTCGTGTATTATTATTGATTTTGATAAAAAGTTTTAAATTTGTAAATAAAGATTTATTTTGCTCATTGATTTTATTTGTTTTTAATTTTCTGCTTAAAATTTTTATNTTGCACTGGTTTGAGACCATATTTTCTCTATTTGTAATATCTTGTATGTCATATCTAATTTATTAATTGGCTCGTGTATTATTATTGATTTTGATAAAAAGTTCTAAATTTGTAAATAAAGATTTATTTTGCTCATTGATTTTATTTGTTTTTAATTTTCTGCTTAAAATTTTTATTCTTTCTGATATATTTTTTATCTACTAGCAACCAAATGTCCCCCTAGGTGAATAAATTCACTTGAGTACCTGTCTTTTCTTTTATTCAACACTCTTTCTTTGTGCAGTGTAAAGTCTATTGAAATTGCCATGGGAGAAGGTAGCAGTGAGATTTATGTGCAGGCTGATGGTGAACATCTGGGCTTTCTTCCAGTAAAGTTTTCAATTTTGCCTGCTGCCATTGATTTTTTAGTCTAACTGTCTAAAACTAACTTATATATATGGTTTTCCTCTTTAACCGTTTCAGATTATCTGTTCTAATGAAATTTTGTTATTTTGATTTTGTCAGTTGTTTGTTCTTATAATTTACACCTGTCAGTAGCCAAATGAAGTCTTGTAATTTTTCTTTTNCCAGATTATCTGTTCTAATGAAATTTTGTTATTTTGATTTTGTCCAGTTGTTTGTTCTTATAATTTACACCTGTCAGTAGCCAAATGAAGTCTTGTAATTTTTCTTTTATTAATCATTCTGTAACAACTAATGAATGTTTTGGTTGCTTTTTATTTCGCGGCAATTACATACAAACCACCTGAAACTTTCCTTTTCATCCATTTTTCAAATGCTCACTCAAATATCAACATTCGTGGTAAAATCCCAACACACTTTTTTTATTTTTACAAATTCTCAGTAGTTTGATCGTGACACTTATAAATACATTGGTTCGACAGTTCAATAAAATCACATGGGTGGTTAATTTAAAATATCAAAATTTCTTGTTATCTAATGTAATTATCCCTGCTTCACGATTGGTCTATACCCATTGTTATCATAATTTGTGGCTTAATTTGAACCATGTAATTCACTAGTGGCAATCATATGAAGGTATTTATGGTATGTGGATAGGATTGGTTTTTTTCTTTTTTCAGATTTGAATCTTAGACCTTCATTCTGAAGGTTGAGGCAATATCGCTCGGCGATTTGGAACACACACACACACACAAACAGTTTATAAGTGTTAAGCCTTGTAAATTAGTCATGTACAAACATATTGAGCTATTAGAGTTTATTTGGAGTAGTTTTTTTAACTGCTTTATTTCTCAAATCATTTGTTATAGATCCATTTGGCTGATATTTTCTTACTATATTTCAAAAATTTGTGATAGAAAGCTATTTTTGAAAATCAGATACGATAAAAAGATTATAGCTGTGAAAAGCTAATGCCTTGTTTTCTTAAAAATGAAAATGTTTATAATATGTACCCAATTTTTTAAAATATTATTTCACTCATAATTATTTTATAACCATCTTTATGAATCTCTAGTCCTAATTGGACCGTTAAGCATGGCTAGGGTATGTTTGGGGTAGCTGTAGCTTATCCAGCTTTCTTAGATAAACAACTGAGCAAGATAATTGCGGATCAGCAGCTGATCCGAATAAATTGGCTGGCTGTTTGATTTGTGCGTTTGGAAAATAGCTGATTTGCAAATGTTTCTGGATAAATGACAATTCTGCCCCTGTGCAATAGTGATGTTTGTAACAGGACTGTCATGACTTGTCTTTCTTCAACACAAATTATTAATCTTTCTTTAAAATGAATATATTATTATCATAAGATTTAGAAATAAAAAACAAGTAAAAAAAAAAAAAATTGTCAAAATAACAATTCTGGACTTAAAAATCAGAACTAATGTACAATACCATTGCACTCCATTAGGTTTACTTAAGCTACTCCGCTCTACCAACATAAGTAGTAGCTTCTGCCATTGCTGGCCAACTTAACCAATAATTATCAATTTAACCATTATCTGGTTAATAGTACATGTATCACCAGGCTAATCTTTTAACTAACATGATTCATCCCCAACTGCAACAATTGTTCATCGTTGAATCCACCAATAGAATATTTATATTAAATTGTGTTACTTTCTTAAGTAACTTGTGTAAAGTCTTTGGATCTCTTCTCAACTTGCATTAGTTAAGATCTCATCCACCTTACAACATGTTTACACGACATGGCACATTGGTTTGACCATTTAATCCTACCCCATGAAAAAATTGCCAAAAACATTGGCTCAATGCAAGAAGTGGTTGATTATGAAAGAAAAAGAAAAAAAGCTACCTTACAATGTTCCCACTTGATAAGAAAATGACATTGTAAAAGTTGATTACTTCCTTTTCTTTGTAAACACTAGAACCTAAATATCTTAAGATACCTATTAAAATATAGGGTTCACATTTAGCTTTGGTATAACTTGTTTTCTCAAAGAACTGCAAAAAAGAAAAGAACCACAATCTGTGAGGAAGGTCAACTTAAAAGATGTTCTTTTACTATCTTCTTGTATGAACATCTTCATCATTGAGCTCTCCCTCTTAAGAATCCCAACTTGAACAATGCCTTACAAAGCATTAAGACAATTAAACTCGACATAACTTTTGAACCTAAAAATCACTCCTTGGGTTTCAAATAACTTCACCCCAAATTGAAAAAAAAAAAAAACAATCTTCTTTTTCGAAGTTTAATTTGAAAGCATCTTTCGAGGGCTGAACTTAGCAATTGGCTCAAAATTTCTGTTGCAATTTATTCACATGATAATCATCATCCAAATCCAACTGAATATATGAAGAAGGCATTGCCATGGAAGAAAGAAAAAGAGAAAAGAACCAAAATCTGTAAGCAATTGAACACAAAAAAGCAATAAATTCCAATTGTAATTTAATTTAAATACAAGATGGCATATCACCCTTCCCAACGGCTACTGAACTTGCATCGGGGAAGAACGATGTGATGGCAAGTTGACGAGTAGGAAAAAGAAGCTTAAGCCAGAGGAATCTCTGCTGCTTTCCATTTTATTTTTAATTTAGAAGGTGGTCATTCGAATAGGAGTAAAAGAAACAGGAAAAAATGGGCGCGCTAACCTAATAAATATGGTGGATGAAGAATGCTCTTCCACGACATTGTTCCGCGACGTTGCAGCGAGAGATCGGAGTGGAGGCTTTAGCAGTGGAGAAGTTCTCCTATATAGAGGGGAAGCAACGCTGTGCGATAAGAAATAATACTTCGAACACAAATTCAAGATGCGGGCCGCGGGGTCGATCCTGCGGCCACTTCTATCAAGGAATCGAAAATGCCGTTTTTTCAATAAGCCTCCTGAACGCTTTATCCAAATAGCGCGGTGACATTTTCAAAACGCCGCTTAGCCTATAAGCTCCCCTAAACAGATAAGCTTGAGAATCGTAATTATTCAATTTTCACTTTCAATATATTTCAAACATCATTATCATGTAAAATGTTATAATGTTTGCGTTTTTAATTTTTCATGACTTGCATTTCTTTTCTATCGTGTAAACTTTAACTTAAAGATGTCTTCTTTTTAAACGGTGTGATGCGTAGCTTTATAAATTTATCTGTTTGGTATTGATGGAAATCTTTGCACTAAACCTCTAGTCATGCTTGATGCGAACTCTTAAGGGTCGTCTGCAGCCACTGAAGTGTGCATATTGAGTTCATACTCTAGGCTCTTACTCTCACACATATGGCAATGTGGCATTTTAACAAAAAAGAGTAAAGGCTGTAAATAAATTTATGATTTTCACCTAAAGAAGCTTGGTTCAGTTCTTCTGTATTATTTTCATTATTTTTCTGATATATTCAGACTACCATATGAATATTAGAAGCCCACTTTTGTAAAAGGTGTAAAACTGTCGAAGGAACACAAGTAATTAAAACTAAAAACAAAGGTTTGTGGCTTTGAAACTTTAGAATCAACACATGCATGTTATGAAACCAATTCAATTTTGGTGCAAGTGGTCTCACTTGTTAAATTAGATTCCAACTTGAGGAACTTAACATTTGGTAATCTATTCAGAGAGCTTTTTAGCCATCTTTCTAAATGTTTCTTATTGCATTTTTCTTTATAAGATTGCATCTCATATTACAAGCTGGTTTACTATTTGAGATGCTCTTTAAGCATAATAGACAAATACTTCTCCGTAAACTCATCAAAATTGTAAAATTTGAATTATGGTCATGTTGCTCGATACAACATGAAATTTGTCCATAATTAAAAAACTTTTTTGGATAACCTTTTTGCATCGCACATTGATCATTATTGTGCTTAACTATTTAATATAATTTTTTTCACAGGCAATGATTTCAAGAACATGCTAACCTAACATGTATCATATTTGTCATGTACATTTCACCATTTGATGACTTCTTTCTTACACAAGGACCCTTCCAAAAGCACTTGGCATCTTATAATTATTTCAACATATTTTCAAACATATGCATTTAGGTATGTTTTGAACTCTAGTGTCAAAGATTTTTGGTTCACCTTTTTTTCCATCTGAAAGAACTATTCAACACATACTTAATTTAGTTTCATTGTTGATGCAAATTGTTGTAGAATTTTTCCTCTTTTTTATTCTCTTTTTAGATGAATTTTTAGCTCAACGATTTTACTATGTCATTAAAGGTTGACCTCGAAGAAGAGTAAATAGTTGCAATAAATCACTATAAAGTTTTTGATTGTTATTATTTTGATGTATGATCTTTTCAATATGGTGAAATTTTTTTCAGAAATGAATTCATCAAGGTCCCCTAGGATATGCATGATGGCCCTATAGTGATTAACAAGCTCATAAGGGATGAAGGAACCATCTTATGATTCTATAGTTAGCAAGTTCGACTTCGTTTCTAATGAGTAAATCTGCATGAACTATGAAAGATGTCATTAAAAGGAGGTGGTGGTAAATTCATTATGTTTGTTAGGTTGTTGTAAGCATTGGGGAGGGAGAGGGATAAGCGAGTGAANAAAAGTTAACTTAAAAGATGTTCTTTTACTATCTTCTTGTATGAATATCTTCATCATTGAGCTCTCCCTCTTAAGAATCCCAACTTGAACGATGCCTTACAAAGCATTAAGACAATTAAACTCGACATAACTTTTGAACCTAAAAATCACTCCTTGGGTTTCAAATAACTTCACCCCAAATTGAAAAAAAAAAAAAATCTTCTTTTTGGAAATTTAATATGAAAGCACATTTCGAGGGCTGAACTTAGCAATTGGCTCAAAATTTCTGTTGCAATTTATTCACATGATAATCATCATCCAAATCCAACTGAATATATGAAGAAGGCATTGCCATGGAAGAAAGAAAAAGAGAAAAGAACCAAAATCTGTAAGCAATTGAACACAAAAAAGCAATAAATTCCAATTGTAATTTAATTTAAATACAAGATGGCATATCACCCTTCCGAACGACTATTGAACTTGCATCGGGGAAGAATGATGTCATGGTAAGTTGACGAGAAGGAAAAATAAGCTTTAGCTAGAGGAATCTCCCCAACTTTACATTTTATTTTTAATTTAGATGGTGGTCATTTGAAAGAAACAGGAAAAAATGGGCACGCTAATCTAATAAGTATGGTGGATGAAGGCAATGCTCATCCACGACATTGTTCGACGACGTTGCAGCGAGAGATCAGATTGGAAACTTTAGCAGTGGAGAAGTTTCTCTAAATAAAGCGCAAGCAACGCTGTGCGACAAGTAAGAAGACGGAGAGTACAAGGGCACGGGTGGAATAATCCTTCGAACGCGAATTCAAGATGCGGGTCACAAGGTCAATCCTGTGGCTCGGTCTACTAAAGAATCGAAAACATAGTTTCTCAATAAGCTTCCCGAACGCTTAACCAAACGGCGTGACGACATTTTCAAAACGCCGCCCAAACCTCTAAGCCGCGCTAAACGAACAAGCCTGAGAATCGTAATTATTCAATTTTCACTTTCAATATATTTCAAACATCATTATCATGTAAATTGATATAATATTGGTGTTTTTCATTTTTCATGACTTTAATTTCTTTTGTATCGTGTAAAATGTCTTCTTTTAAACTGTGTGATGCGTAGCTTGATGAATTTATATGTTGGGTATTGATGGAAATCTTTGCAGTGAACTTCTAGTCATCTTTGATGCTAACTCTCAATGGTCTTCTGCAGCCACTGTCGTGTGTTATATTGGAGAAAATATTGCCTCGATATTCTGAATATAGAGCTGCGTTCGGAGGCCACTCCAGAGATGCCACATGGAATGCAGGACCCAGTGATGAAATCAACAAAAAAGCGCTTTTACATAGGACCCGTCCCGAAAGAAAACACAACGCTTTTAAAATTAAGTAATTACTTATGTACCGTCAGACCCGACCAGAATCCAACCTTAGGATGTGAAGCTTCATTCAAAAGGCACCTTTTGTCATTTGAATTGTAATATTTTGACGGTTTTGAAGTGCTTCATTTGGTTCCTTCCTCCTAGACGAAACCCTATATTTTTGTAACACATTCTGCGATACTGAAGGGAAGGTGAATCACTCAGCAGCTTTCGACGACAAAAACCTAGTTTCCTCATTGCAAATCGGGTATGCATGAAAGCTCAACCATGGAGTCTAACAGTTCGATAAAACCCAAGTATGATGCTACATTTTCATTTATAATAGAATAAAGTCTTTTTGAAATTGTGACTGAGGTGCTACTGTTTAGGGTGCACAACCATAACACCACAAAACCATCTCCATAATACATGAATAAAACATCAATAGAGGTTATTCTTGTTTTAATGATTTTATCATAGAAATAACATACCAATAACACATCAGTAACATAGTAATAACACAAAAATTGTGGTTATTCAACAACATATCAATAACTCACAAATAACACACCAATAACATATCAATAACACATCAGTAATACAATAATAACACACAATATAAGTTCTTCAATAACACAATAATTACACACAAATAATACATCAATAACAGTCCTATAACACATTAAAAATACATCAACAACACTTCAAAGACTTTCAAGTTATATAGGTTTGAATTTTGTGTATTGATGAGTTATTGCAGTGTTATTGTTGTGTTATTTCTATGTTGATTAAGTGATTAAATGAATGTCAAAAGAATAACCTACATTTATATGTTAATCTTGTGTTTAGAGGTGCTGTTGAGGTGTTTTTATTGTTTAGAGGGGAATAACACATGTTACTATTATTGATGTATTATTGATGTGTTATTGATGTGTTATTGATGTGTATTTGAATATGTTATTGATGTGTTGTTGAGATGACAACAATAATGAAACGAAAATAACATGTTGATGTGTTCTCATATGTTGTGGAGGTATTATTGAGGTGTTATTGATGTTTAAATAAAAATAACACCACTAAAACACCTCCTTAACACATGAATAACACATAAATATATATTCAATATTGTGAAGTGATTTGACAAGTTAAATCCATGTTTTTGATCCATTTACTTTGCAGGATTATGAGTGCAAGGACTTTCAACTGTACATGTCGTCCATCTGCAGTTAGAGGAGCCTTGGACACAATTAGACATCTTATTTCCGGGGAGATTGTGAAAAATTTAAAGGAAATAGGTGTTTTTCAATTTTTTTGATATGCCACCATATCCTCAGGACAATATCATGACATTATATATTTCAAGATGCTGACATCATGAAAGAAGACTAATCAAAATCGGTGGAACAGAGGTCAAACTGCACGTCGACCGTGTGACTCTCATTATAGGCATGTCGAATAGGGGAGAACCTGTTAGATGGAGGAAAACTCACTCGGCTGGTGTGTATGCCAGACAAATAAATGATAAACTAACAAAGTTTTTTTTTCATAAAGATCTTCCACTCTTTTTGAGGAGTTATATTTGAAGTTTTTATTAACTAAGTTATTTTTTCTCTCAAACAACTTTAGTGTGCCCGCATGGCTTTATTCTTTTACTGAAAATGCAGAATCTTTTTCTTCTTTCAATTGGCCTTCCGCTCTATGTGAAATGTTCATAAATCAAACTAGCATCGCCTCCACAAAAATAAGACAAATCTAGTCAGTGGGATACATCCAAGGATTTATATTTCATTTAACGTTAAAGTGTATGTTGTTTACATCAAAATTTTTCTTTTGAAGTTATTTGTTTTTGATTTGTTTTGACATATCTATTTATGATGTGTGCATCCGCAGATGTGGTTTTAGGAGCACACATCAGTATTTACTCCTGCTGCACCCGAAGTCAGACCTCGCATGTTGAGGTGACCCACAAATCATGGGTGAACGACAACACAAATTAATGAAGCCTTTGAAAGGCTTCAACATGTACAGGTTAGCCAATAATTTCATGAAAATATTTAATGATGTTGTTACATGATTTCTTTCATTGATACTTTTTACTTAATTTGAATGTTTATGTAGGTTAATGATACATTTTTAGATTTGAAAGATGATGAGCAACATTTGCTCTCCAACCCAAACTGAGGAGTATCGAGTCCTATCAGGTTACTCCCGCGTAATGAAACTATTGCCCAACCATCTGGTCTTTGATCACATGGCATTGGACACACCGTTTCAAGCGGCCTCACACCACAAGCCTCACATGCACCTAAAAAGAGAGAATTTAAAATAATAATCGACCTCCTGTAAGGTCAGGAAAAGTTGACTCTTGATTTACATGATTCAATAAAATCTCAAGAGAAGATCACCATTGATTTACATAAATCAATGGATACGATGAATAAATAAATGTCGGACGTCAAAGCGATGGTTCAGAGATTGGAAAGAACCAAAGCCGATAAAGAAGTCGAAATAAAATCAACGAGACCACACCATTCTTTTTCTGAAAGAGTTATGTTCGGCCCGCGAAGAATGAGGGATATCGATTCTCCGGCGATTACAAGTGAATTTAAAAGAAGAAAGGAAATAAGAAAAGTTCTCGAAGGAGAGTATGTAGAGGATGCCTTGTATAGGAAGGTTGTAAAATATGATGATACAGTTGCACAAGATAGAATAACATATATGCATATTCAAATATTTGTCGAAGAGGCAACAAAAAAAATAAAAGATGCGAAAGACACCGTACTCACAGGCGATGCGACAATACTAGAAAATTTTGAAGAGGTTGAAAAAACAGTGAATGGTGTTCTTGAGTCGCTCACGCATATAGTAAACATCTAATCTTATTGTAAAACACTTATCTTAATATGTTAAACTTTTATATATGTTTTGTTCTTTTGTAGGCTTTTCGTGCATCGACTATTGTTGATCAACCAAACACTTCAGGTGTACATAGTCCTTCTAGAGAACCAGTTGTACATATTGAAATATATAGTGAAGTCGAAAAGGGCCAATTTGTACCAATAATTGCAAATGTTGAGGAAGAATCCGATGATGTTGAGCAAAGTAGAAGAACTATACGTGAACATATTGCGGAGACCATATCAAGTTTTGTGTTAGATGAAGAAGATAAGGAGAAGCTGAGTCGAAGCTCATTTGTAGAGGCCTTCACACTAGCGGAAGTAATATGTAACTCTTTATACTATTAATTTATCTTTCTAACTTCATATGCTATGTCACAGTAATTGATTTATTTTGTAGCCTCGTTCCGCAGTGCAAGTGATAGATTACCCTGTTAGATCAATAATATCAAGTCAAATGCAGGTTGTAATCGATAATTGTATTGGCAGATACCTTAACAAGTAAGTAATTGTTCACATGATTTGTAATGTTACATAGTCGTGCTCTGTTAAATAGTAACAAACACTCTTTTTTATCGATGCAGACATGATATAATCCTTAATGAGGGTACAATTTTACTGGACCATGTTGGAGTGGAGGGTGCCGATGAATGGGTGGTTTGGAAATGAACATGTCGATGCCTTTGTTGTTATGCTGGAGGAAAGAAAGAACTGATCACATAACTTGTACATGCCCTACTTATACATCTCGCCACTGTACTGGGTAATTATAGAAGCGTAATTTATTTATTTAATGTTAGAGCATTTTCTCATTATAAGCTAACTTCAACTTGTCATGCTATTCAGATGCATAGGAAATACGATAGGGAAGCCTTTATAAAGCACATTTCAAAGGAGTTTATGGCAGAAAATGAAATCATATTATTTCTTATTATTGAAAATCAACACTAGATACTATTGCTTGGGGAGCTCAAAAAGAGGAAATGGAAAATATACGACTCTCTTCCCAACCCGATGCATAAAGGGGTAGCCGCAAAAGTTGTAAGAAATTCTCACTTAGCCTTGTAATTTAATGAACTTCTTTATTTCGAATGCGACCATAGATATAAAAACTCAATACTAACACATCAAATAATCTTTATAGGTCAAACTTTTTGGGAACGATGCTGCTTATGCATTTAGGGGCAAACCGAAAAATGGGCAATGTCATTTGTTAGAGGTGTTCCAACCCAAAACAACAATGTTGACTGTGACATGTTCATTTGCAAATACATGGAACAATTAATATAGGCTGTCCAAGTCGACTGGGTGCTAACATTCAGATTGGCAGACAAATATGATCAAATTTAGGGTTGATTCTGCATATGTCATTTGTATGTGGGCTCCGGATAAATAAGATACATTTTTTCTTTACTATATGTCAATGAAGGTTGATGTGGAGGTTAATTCCTTGCAGTCATGTGTAATCGAAAATAATGCCGAGGAATAGGAAACAACGAGGTTGGAATTATCCCATAACACAATTGCCTGACGCTATAACGCATCACAATAATAACTTGCGCTGAGTTTTTCAAATAAGAGTGTTATTTTAGAAAATAAGCGCGTTATTCTTGTGTTATTCCCGTATTATTGGGGTTTTAACACAATGACGATTATGAAATGTAAAGTAATTTTGACTAATAATCCTTAATTTTCCAACTGTAAATAATAACATTTACATAACACTTAAAAATCACCTTCATAACTCATCAATAATAACATAACAATAACACATCAATACTACATCAATTACATACCAATTAAAACATCAATAATAAATCCACAACACATCAATAATACATAAATAACATATCAAGAGCATATCAATAACAATAATTAAGACTGAGGTATTCTTGAGGTCTTAGTTTTTGCATTATTATGACCTTGTGTAGGTGTAATTGTTAAGTTGTTATTTGGGCATTATTTGGGTGTTACTCAATTGTTTTTGGGGTGTTCTTGGTGTATTAAGGATGTTAATCAAGTGTTATTCTTCATCGCAATCATATATATTGCATCTAAGTAACATGAAGGAAACCAAATCTTCAATCAAGACATGAACATTCTTCATAAGAAGTTTGATTGTTTAACAGACTTACCGATTAATGAATCAATGGAAAGTAATGATTAAAATATGAACATATTATAAACAGGCAAAAATGTTACAGCTGTCATAGAACCACCTAAATAATTTCAGTGCATAACAATAAATTCACCGCTCACTTATTGAATCTATCAACAGTCCGGTAAATGTTTCTGTTTGTTGCGATGCATAACATTTCTGCCATGTTTGAGTAATAACAAGTGCTTTTTTTAAAAAAAAAATTATTTTAAACAGAGTACAATCAAACGATACCGAATTTTAGTAACATACATGTGTTAGACAATCTGTCAAATGCGCATTGCATGGAATAACAACTTCACGACTTGTTGATGCTTGTTGTATTTTTCCTCCATGCAATGATTAAGGTTAGGGATAGGAATAATATAGAGAAATGAAGGAATTTCTCAATGAAGAAATGTTTACTTTTTGCTCTCTTACTTTTCATTCGATGCCCTTTCAACCTAAATGTAGATATTCCTTTCGACCTTATCTTTGCTGGGTCGTTCCAAATTTAATATTTGTTGATTTTTTCTTCTTTATTTGTTTCTACTTGGGTGTTCTCCCCCCTAGAACATCATCAAGTTCTAAAGATGATTTTTGAAATGTTTCCCACAATCACTGCTCGACTATATCTTTTTTTGTGCTTTATTAATAAGTTGGTATGCAAATTTCTGAGAGTATGACCGGAATAAGAGGCCACTTGACGAACCATTAATCATTTCAAAGTCCTTCAAATCTCTGCATTCAAAGCTGTTATAGATGTCTCTTTTTTCATGCATGGACCGCCACAATAAGATATATTTTTTAGGAATCTACTTTATTTTAGCCACATTAAGAACAAATAGTTTGTGAGAACACAACAAGCCCATTATTTCAAATTTTTTACAACTGCAATTAACCAAGAAATCAACTTTGTTAACTAACATTGTCCAGGGCTTCACTCTCCCCTAATCATCCAAACTTTTTTACTTAATATTTAGAGTCACATTTTAAAGATATTTCAACGGTAAGCCCACATAAGTTATTCAACAGCTCTAACTCAAACATTGAGTAGAGCTTCCTCGTATAAAATGATGCATCTTGCCCAACACTGGGTTGATTTTAACCATGGGCGTTGTGACAGATTGATCACATTTGAAATCTTCGACATTCTCGTTTTGGCGCCACTGTTTCATTATATTTTCAAGATTGAGAAAACAATCAGTGAGAGAGCTTGTGGGCTTTGCAACACCATGACATATATTATTGGTCAACTCACTCCTCTGTTTTGACAGGATTCCAATTCCAAGTATATCTTTATTAAATTTTGTGGACCATTTGTGCCTTATACGGTACATTTCATCTAACCAAACATTATCGTGTAGCTCTCCCAACTTAATCATTAACGACCAAGTTTCTTCAAACTCCTCAGAATCACACTTACTCATGCATTTATAAAAAAAGATTATTGACGCTCTTGCCAGAAGCTCCATAATGTACTTTGAAGATAATTTCTTGTAGATATGTCATTGACATAATCTATGACATGTTTGCGGGAGACATTCTGCAATGACTCTTGCCATTACTTGATCCTGATCGATGAAAATTGTTAGTGAATGTTTGTCACCCATTATTCAAATAAATGATTTGAATAACCACATGAATGACTCACTAGTCTCGGACAAAAATCGAACTCCAAACAAGACGTTTTGCTAGTGGTGGTTAACCCCCACAAAAAGGAGCGCATCATAAATTATATTTATTTAATCTATAGTTTGTATAAAAAATTATTACATCCCAAAATAATCATAATTAAGCTTGAATAATCAGTCACTCCAAAAAATGCTTATTAATCTACAATATTCATCAGTCCAAAAATCCAAAGCAAACATGCTATCCCCAGCTTGCCTCTCCATTAACAATTGCATTAGAGCATTGACATCTCATTGTTGAATTCTTTCTCTTCTTTCTCTTTGAATAAAATTGAACACATCTCTCTTAGTGCATTCCAAATTCTCCACTCCCCCACCTCTGTAGCAATAAAGTTATATGCATCAGTTGCTCTAATCTCTAATCCTGTCATTGATCTCAACACATCTGCATTTAACTGACTTATCCTTCTGCTAGAACGAAGAAGATGCTTATCACCACTTTCGACTAGAGGATGGTCATGACTTTCAATGAATTTTTTCACTGTCCAATTGCCTTCAAGATCAACAACATAGGGAGCCATGGCCTGACAGTCAGTCATCGTGTCTACTTTCTTGAACTTCACTGTGTTCATGGTGTTAGCATCTTTCTTGTAACCAACTTTTCTGTAAACAAAATCTTTGGTCTTAAGTTTCCTGGAGTTCGCCCAATAGCTATTATGGTCATTCCGAACAGTAAATCCTACATGATGTGCATATGCACAATAACTTTCATATGTTTCTCGGTCATTGCGGACAGTGTTGCTCAACAAATTTTCTGCAATTGGATCATTGCTAACATTTATAGGCTCACAGGTCTGTCAATTTGAATAAAATATACTAATAGTCAGAATAGTCAAAAGCGACACACATCACTCTATTAATAACACAACTAAAAAACCAATTAACATTATCATTAACAATAGGATAACACACTTATACAAACATTTTTCATACAACAACACACACAAATCTGAGTAACCCCAACATAACACCATAATAACACGAGCATAACACCATAATAACGCCAGTATAACACCATAATAACACCAGCATAACACCATAATAGCATAAGCATAACACCACAGATAACTAATTGAAATGGATGCATGAGAATAATTCTAGGATAATAACACCAAGAACAACACCCCCATAAACCCTAAACCCACAAAAACAATAGACTACGACTATATTAGGTCTAATGTCAATTTAAATTGCAAAATAACTACTATACAACAACACCAATAACACTACATTAACACTATCATTTACATCACAATAAACCAACTATTATACCACAATTACAATACTGAATCACAATAAAAAACCACAATAACATCGGAGAAACACCATAATAACACCAGTAAAATCAACATAATACTGGAATAACACTAGAATAACATCATATTAACACAAGCTTAAAATTACAATAACACAAAAATCACACCAGTAAAACACCAAAAGAAGGGCCTCGCAGGACTAATACCAGTAAAATTGAATGATAACACCATAAAGAAAAAGATAACACCAAAAACACTAACATAACCCTAAACCTAACATAAAACTATGAATCATTCCCCGCTCACTTGATTTTCGAAGTTGAGGGAGGATGATGGGTGGAAGTCCTCCAACATTTTATGGTTCAAGGAGAAGTACATCGAAACCCCCAAAAAACCCTAGTTGAGTTGCGAAATATTTCTTCAGCTGCTTTCCAATAAAACGGTAGCCACTCCGGATGTAGAGCTGCAAATTATTTTACTGAAAGCTGGTAGGAAGATTTCAGGTCAAGTTTGACGGTACATAAGTAATTACTTAATTTTAAAAGCATTGAGTTTTCTTCTTGGTCGGGTCGCATGTAAAGTGCATTTTTTGCTGATTTCGTTGTTGGGTCCCGCATTCCATGTAACATCTCTAGAGTGACCTTTGATCGCAGCTCTATATTCAGAGTACTGAGGCAATATTTTCTCGTTATATTGAGTCATATTCTAGGCTCTTACATATATATGGCAATATTGAATTTTAACTAGAAAGAGTGAAGGCTGTAAAAAAATTTATGATTTTCACCTAAAGAAGCTTGGTTCAATTCATCTATAGTATTTTCATTATTTTTCTAATATATTCATACTACCATATGAATATTAGAAGCCCACTTTTGTAAAAGGTGTAAAATTGTTAAAGGAAAATTATATATTTTTTCTTAAAATAGTTGTGAATATAAATAATGAAAAGGTTGTCCCAGTATTCTTGGAATTTATCACAAAAAAACATGATTTTGTTGTGTTGTGTGTCTACATATGTAAGATTCTGGGATGAATAGGATGTGTGATAGTATATTAGCACATTTTTCAAAAGCTTTCTTAAATTCACACTGTGTCTAACCAAACAAAATAAAAAAAAATGTATTAGTGATTAATGGTGTTGAATACAAGATGAGGCACATGAGAGAATAATATGACGAAGCACAATAAAAACTAGTTAGCTACACGTGTTTAATGCACACACGTCGATGATCTAAAAATTGATCTAAAAATTGTCATGGTAAATGCAAGAGCATTACATGTTTAAGCACAAGTAATTAAAACTAAAAACAAAGGCTTGGGGCTTTGAAACTTTAGAATCAACACATAAGCATGTTATGAAACCAATTTAATTTTGGTGTAAGTGGTCTCACTTGTCAAAATTGGATTCCAACTCAAGGAACTTAACATCCGACAATCTATTTAGAGAGTATTTTAGCCATCTTTCTAAATGTTTCTAATTGCACTTTTCTGGATAAGATTGCATCTCATATTACAAGCTATTTTACTAGTTAAGCTGCTCTTTAAACATAAACAAATACTTCTCCATAAAGTTGTCAAAATTGCAAAAATTTGAAATATGGTCATCTTGCTTGATACAACATGAAATTTGTCCTTAATTTTAAAACCTTTTTGGATAAATTTTTCATCACACATTGATCATTATTGTGCTTAACTATTGAATATCATTTTTTCATAAGCAATAATTTCAAGAACATGCTAATCTTACATGTATCATATTTATCATGTACGTTTCACCATTTGATGACTTCTTTCTTACACAAACACCCTTCCAAAAGCACTTAACATCTTATAATCATCTCAACATGTTTTCAAATATGTGCTTCTAGATATTTTTTGAACTCTAGTATCAAAGATTTCTAATTCACCTTTTTTTTCCATCGGAAAGAACTATTTGACACATAATTTAGTTTCATTATTAATGCAAATTGTCGTAGAACTCTCCCACTTTTTAATATTCTTTTTAGATGAAGCTTAAGCTCAGTGATTTTAGTATGTCATGAAAGGCTGACTTCAAAGAAGAGTAAATAGTTGCAATAAACCACTATAAAGTTTCTGATTGTTATTATTTTGATGTATGATCTTTTCAACGTGGTGAAAAGATTTTGGGAAATGAATTTATCAATGTCCCATAGGATATGCATGATGGCCCTATAGTGATTAACATGCTCATGAGGGATGAAGGAACCATCTACTGATTCTATAATGAGCAAGTTGGAATTTGTTTCTAATGAGGAAATCTTCATGAAGGAAACTATGAAAGATGTCATTAAAAGAAGGTGGTGGTAAATTCATTATGGTTATTAGGTTGTTGTAAGCATTGGGGGGAGAGGGATTAGTGAGTGAACGCAAGCCAAGCGCGGGATGTTGAGTTGGACACAGAGATGAGCTGGACGCGGGAGGCGAAGACTCCTGCACGAGCGTGAGCAGCTGGCCGACCTGACCGGTCCAATGGAGGGCCTGTCCAGGGTGAACCCAGACCAAGCGGCCTGGGGCGGGACTGTCGCTCGCCCCTCTCCTCTTTTCCTTTTTTACTTCTTCATTCAAAAGTATTATCTCCAATTTTTGAATATTTCTTGTCCCCCCACTTCTTCATTATGTTTGGGAGTTTCATTTTTTATTTATTTCCTTTCTTCTTCATGTAAGAGTATTTATTTGTTGTTTTCAGAGTTTAGGGGAGTTTTGCTGTGTTAGCTTTTAGAAATCCTTTGTGGAGTATTTTTCCTCTTTGTGCATTGTATCTAAAGAGGTAGTGGTGCTCTGGCTCTATCTTACTTCAAGATAGTGATTATTTCCCCCTTTACCTTCCCTCAGATCTTTCCAGGCCTACCCCTTAGCTGCATGCTACTTCAATCCTTCCCCAACTTTGGCAATCAACTTTATTGCCTACCAAATTGTTGTCAAGTCTCTCCAAAACAGTTGTCTAACTCCACAACATGCTGTTCTGCAGTCAAACTTGCCCCCCAACACTCCATCATTGTGGTTGTCACCCTGGGCAACAAACCTCTGTTGTTCCTGTCATTTTTACCCTATTTCTTGTTGTCACTACACTAGACAATCAACCCTATAGCTTTTCCTGCAGTTTCTCACTCCACCTTTGTGGCAGCCACCTCCGCTAGCCATCCCGATCCACCTAACCAACCTCTAACGTCCTTGGGATGCACTTTCAAGGTGTTTGTGTTGTTTTATGCGTTTGTGATGTTATTTTTAGTTTTTATTATGGTATATCCCTACTTCTCAATTAATAAAAACCGCATTGTATGTTTCTACTATTTTTCCTAATAGTTATGGCATCATTGATTTTCTCGCTTAAAGAGAACAAACTTTAATTATAATGTTCAATTCTTGCTTCCCTCTTCATCATGATCAATAATGCTAGTCACATAAGTCTATATCAATCATGCAATTATTTCAATATATGCTAATCGAAAGTGTCATATTATCCTAACATATTTATTTTAAATAAAAATAATTATTTTGTTTTATAAAAAAACGTTTCATTCAAAAAATTCAATAATTAAACTTTATTATTGGAAGAAAAAAAATAGTCAATTATCATTATGTTATCATTAAAAAAATTATAAGTATTATTAAATATATTCTAATTTTGAATAAATATTTTAAAAAAGATATTTTCATAGCAAAATAATTTGAAGTGATTTATTTCCCCACGTCATTCCTCATTTTCAATGCCCACGGAATGTAAGGGCCAACATTAATATTAATATTAATATAGTTGTCGTAAAATTAAAGACTTTAAGCTTATTTTAAAATTACTAAAACTATTTATAGATTTATCGCATCTTAAAAGTAACCAAGGACTTTGAAAAGTCCAAATACAGTTTTATTTCCAACATCTCAAACTCAAGGAAGCTGGCCACACATATACCCCACGGCCCCACCTCAGGAAAAATTATTCCGTACGAACACCGTGTCAGTTCTCCACCATTCATCACAGCAAAGATGTATAACGATGAACCCTACTTTGGATTTTTTTTTTCTTTAAGAATTTACAGTGATGGACGGTAGAGAACAGACACCGTATGCATCTCTATATGGAATAATTTTTCCCAACCCAGGTCCCCACACATCCCAATACAATCTTGTAAAAAGTCATAAAAAAAGGAATAATTATCCATTGATTTGGGTTATGTTCAGCTAAACATAATTTTCATGTTTTACAAATTACTTTAGAAGCCCCAATTTCACTCAAATATGCAATTCTCATAAAATAAACTGTGAAAGAAAGAAGGTATGATGCTTACCCCTTGTTATCCAATTACAAAAAGGATTAACATATCCATCCTGCATCAAATTCATAATTGAACACTGAATTTCAGAAGCATAAATAAAAAAAACAAAAACAAAAATGGATTGAAAGAACAGCATTTCAGAAGCCAAAACCTTTGCTATTACTCTGCAATTAAAAACAAACTCAAAACTAATTTTAATACAGCAATGATCACATATCTACGAATTCTTTAGCCTAAAAGCAGCTCGGTATTTACATGCATCAACCTCAAGAACAAATATACAAGCCAAAAAAGGTTACCGTTCCAGCGGGATTTGTCAGATTTGTACAGAGGAAGGAAATACTACCAAACTTCCAGGGTTAGAAATGCCAGAGAAGTTGCTTTGGATGATGTTGGAGCCTCTCAAGCAAACAGTTTCTTCTTCAAATACCATAAACATACACACATTTATTCCATCAGTAGGATTTATATACATATCACAAAATTTTTGTATATTTACATATAAAACACCAAAATTTTGATATTTATTCTGTTTGGATGTGATTGAGTTGTTAAAAATGTTACACAAAATAAATATCAAAGGGTAAGTATTAGATATGTAAATATATAAAAATTAGGTATTTTGTATGTAAATGTCCCTTCATTATAAGGTTTTACTGCTCGGCTTTCACCCTATGAAGAAAAATTAAGGCGAGTGAGAAACTTGGTTGGAGTAAATGAAGGAAATTTCTTCAAGAAAAAGAAGGAAGAAGAGAGAGAACTCACAAGAACGGGGTGTTTAAAGTNCTTTAGCTCAACGATTTTACTATGTCATTAAAGGTTGACGTCGAAGAAGAGTAAATAGTTGCAATAAATCCTATAAAGTTTTTGATTGTTATTATTTTGATGTATGATCTTTTCAATATGGTGAAATTTTTTTCAGAAATGAATTCATCAAGGTCCCCTAGGATATGCATGATGGCCCTATAGTGATTAACAAGCTCATAAGGGATGAAGGAACCATCTTATGATTCTATAGTTAGCAAGTTGGACTTCGTTTCTAATGAGTAAACCTGCATGAACTATGAAAGATGTCATTAAAAGAAGGTGGTGGTAAATTCATTATGTTTGTTAGGTTGTTGTAAGCATTGGGGAGGGAGAGGGATAAGCGAGTGAACGCAAGCCAAGCGCGACTAGAATGCAAGCTAAGCTTGGGATGCGAGCTGGATGCAGAGACGAGTTGGACGCGGGAGGCGAAGACTCCTGCCCGGCCGACCCGACTAGTCCAATGGAGAGCCGGTCTAGAGTGAACCCGAACTGAGCAGACTGGGCAGGACTGCCACTCGCTCCTCTCCTCTTTCGCTTTTTTACTTCTTCATTTTGAAGTATTATGTCTAATTTTGATTATTTCTTGCCTCTCCACTCCTTCATTATGTGTGGGAGTCTCCTTTACTTATTTCTTTTCTTCTTCATGTAAGAGTATTTATTTGTTGTTTTTAGAGTTTAGGGGAGTTTTGCTGTGTTTGTTTTTAGAAATCATTTGTGGAGTCTTTTTCCTCTTTATGTATCCAAAGAGGTAGTGGTGCTATGCCTGTATCCTACTCGAAGATAGTGATTGTATCTCCCCTTTTGCCTTCCCTTAGACCTTTCCAAGCCTACCCCTTAGCTGCCTGCCACTCCGATCCTTCCCTAACTCCGCGAATCCNCATTGTATCCAAAGAGGTAGTGGTGCTATGCCTGTATCCTACTCCAAGATAGTGATTGTATCTCCCCTTTTGTCTTCCCTTAGACCTTTCCAAGCCTACCCCTTAGCTGCCTGCCACTCCGATCCTTCCCTAACTCCGCGAATCCACTTTCCAGCCCCTCCAAGTTTGTTGTCTAACTCTGCAACCAAACTTGCCCCCCCAACACTCCATCCTTGTGGCTTTCACCCCGGGGCAACAAACCTCTGTTGTTTCTGTCATTTCCGCCCAATTTTTTGTTGTCACCACACTAGACAGCCAACCCTTCCCGCAGTACCTCGCTCTACCTTTGTGGCCGCCTCCCCTGCTAGCCATCCCGATCCACTTAGGCAATCTCTACTGTTCTTGGGATGCATTTTCAAGGTGTTGTTTGCATCATTTTATGTGTTTGTGTTGTCGTGTATCCCTATTTCCCAATTAATAAAAATTGCATCGTATGTTTCTACTATTTTCCTAATAGTTATGGCATCACTGATTTTAAGAGGAGAACGAAGTATATCATAATGTTAAATTCTTGCTTCCCTCTTCATCATGATCATTACTGTCAGTCACATCNAAATCCACTTTCCAGCCCCTCCAAGTGTTGTCTAACTCTGCAACCAAACTTGCCCCCCCAACACTCCATCCTTATGGCTTTCACCTCGGGGCAACAAACCTCTGTTGTTTCTGTCATTTCCGCCCAATTTTTTGTTGTCACCACACTAGACAGCCAACACTTCCCGCAGTACCTCGCTCTACCTTTGTGGCCGCCACCCCTGCTAGCCATCCCGATACACTTAGGCAATCTCTACTGTCCTTGGGATGCATTTTCAAGGTGTTGTTTGCATCATTTTATGTGTTTGTGATATTATTTTTAATTTGTATTGTCGTGTATCCCTATTTCCCAATTAATAAAAATCGCATTGTATGTTTCTACTATTTTCCTAATAGTTCTGGCATCACTGATTTTCCCTCTTAGGGAGAACGAAGTATATCATAATGTTAAATTCTTGCTTCCCTCTTCATCATGATCATTACTGTCAGTCACATCAGCCTATATCACTCATGCAATTGTTTCAATATATGCTAATCGAAAGGGTCACATTATCCTACTAATTTTTTTTAAATAAAAAAAAATATTTTATTTTATAAAAAAACGTTTCATTCAAAATATTCAATAATTAAACTTTATTCTTGGAAGAAAAAAAATAGTCAATTATCATTATGTTATTATTAAAAAAAATTATATAAGTATTATCAAATATATTCTATTTTTGAATAAATATTTAAAAGATATTCTAATAGCCAAATAACTTCCAAGTAATNATTTTTTTTAAATAAAAAAAAATTATTTTATTTTATAAAAAAAAGTTTCATTCAAAATATTCAATAATTAAACTTTATTCTTGGAAGAAAAAAAAATAGTCAATTATCATTATGTTATTATTAAAAAAAATTATATAAGCATTATCAAATATATTCTATTTTTGAATAAATATTTAAAAGATATTCTAATAGCCAAATAACTTCCAAGTAATTTACTTCCCCACGTCATTCCTCCTTTTCAATGCCCACGGAATGTAAGGGCCATCATTAATATTAATATTAATATAATTGTCGTAAAATTAAAGACTTTAAGCTTATTTTAAAATTACTAAAACTATTTATAGATTTATTGCATCTTAAAAGTAACCAAAAAATTTGAAAAATCCAAATACAGTTTTATTTCCAACATCTCAAACTCAAGGAAGGTGGCCGCACATAAACCGCACGGCCCCACCTCAGGAAACCCACCTCAGGAAAAATTATTCTATACGGACACCGTGTCCGATCTCCACCATTCATCACAGCAAAAATGTATGACGACGAATCTTACTTTGATTTTTTTATTTTTGAAAGAATTTTCTGTGATGAACGGTAGAGATCGGACACCGTCTACATCCCTGCATATAGTGTCTGTATGAAATAATTTTTTCGACCCCAGGTCACCCCTCCACAGCCCAATAAAACCTTGCAAAAGGTCATAAAAAAAGTAATGATTATCCATTAATTTGGGTTATGTTCAGCTGAACTTAATTTTCATGCTTTACAAATTACTTTAGAAGCCCCAATTTCACTGAAATATGCAATTCTCATAAAATAAATTGTGCAAGGAAGGAAGGTATGATACTTACCCCTTGTTATCCAATTACAAAAAGGAATAACATATCCATCCTGCATCAAATTTATAATTGAACACTGAATTTCAGAAGCATAAATCAAAAAAACAAAAAAAAAAAAAAAAGATTGAAAGAACAGCATTTCAGAAGCCAAAACCTTTGCTATTACTCTGCAATTAAAAACAAACTCAACACTAATTTTAATACAGCAATGATCACATATCTACGAATTCTTTAGCCTAAAAGCAACTCGATATTTACATGCATCAACCTCAAGAACAAATATACAAGCCAAAAAAGGTTACCGTTCCAGCGGGTTTTGTCAGATTTGTACAGAGGAAGGAAATACTACCAGACTTCCAGGGTTAGAACTGCCAGAGAAGTTGCTTTGGATGATGGTGGAGCCTTTCAAGCAAACAGTTTCTTCTTCAAATACCATAAACATACACACATTTATTCCATCAGTGGGATTTATATACATATCACAAAATTTTTGTATATTTACATATACAACACCAAAATTTTGATATTTATTCTGTTTGGATGTGATTGAGTTGTTAAAAATGTTACACAAAATAAATATCAAAGGGTAAGTATTAGATATGTAAATATATAAAAATTAGGTATTTTGTATGTAAATGTCCCTTCATTATAAAGTTTTACTGCTCGGCTTTCACCCTATGAAGAAACATTAAGGCGAGTGAGAAACTTGGTTGGAATAAATGAAGGAAATTTCTTCAAGAAAAAGAAGGAAGAAGAGAGAGAACTCACAAGAACGGGGTGTTTAAAGTNGCATTTATTCCATCAGTGGGATTTATATACATATCACAAAATTTTTGTATATTTACATATAAAACACCAAAATTTTGATATTTATTCTGTTTGGATGTGATTGAGTTGTTAAAAATGTTACACAAAATAAATATCAAAGGGTAAGTATTAGATATGTAAATATATAAAAATTAGGTATTTTGTATGTAAATGTCCCTTCATTATAAAGTTTTACTGCTCGGCTTTCACCCTATGAAGAAAAATTAAGGGGAGTGAGAAACTTGGGTGGAATAAATGAAGGAAGTTTCTTCAAGAAAAAGAAGGAAGAAGAGAGAGAACTCACAAGAACGGGGTGTTTAAAGTTTCACCAGCTTTAAGCATGCCCTGGGTACTACTTGCTTTGCCTTTCTCTGCACAGGCATCATACAAAGACAGCAGTCTTCTCTGGAAGATTTTATAGCTTTTTTTAGAATGTGATAGAAAGTGCAATAACAAATCTAAACCAAAGTAAATATAATAATTATAAACAAAATTAGCACATGTTTGTTCATTAAATAAATTATAATTGCGTCTGTGCAAAAGCCGCCANGCAGGCATCATACAAAGACAGCAGTCTTCTCTGGAAGATTTTATAGCTTTTTTTTAGAATGTGATAGAAAGTGCAATAAAAAATCTAAACCAAAGTAAATATGATAATTATAAACAAAATTAGCACATGTTTGTTCATTAAATAAATTATAATTGCGTCTGTGCAAAAGCCGCGAAAGGGGTGCAATGAAACAACCTGACTTTTGTTTAAAAAATATTACAATAAAATGAACTTAAAATATGTAAGAGTTAAATGACGAAATTATAAAAAACATCTAAAATTAATATCTCACTTCTAAATATCAAATAATTTCTTTTTATCTCTAATTTTTCGCTCTGTCATTTTGCAATAGCAATTACTTAAATCAAAACCGTTCTTTTTCATAATAAATGAGTCAGCTTATGATCCAATACAAACTAAGGGGGTGTTTGGTAGTCCCCTATTAANGGACTTGTGAGTCTGTTTGTTTAAAAAATATTACAATAAAATGTACTTAAAATATGTTAAAATTTAAGAGTTAAATGACGAAATTATAAAAAAAACATCTAAAATTAATATATCACTTCTAAATATCAAATAATTTCTTTTTATTTCTCTAATTTTTCGTTCTGTCATTTTGCAATAGCAATTACTAAAATCAAAACTGTCTTTTTCATAATAAATGAGTCAGCTTATGATCCAATACAAACTAAGGGGGTGTTTGGTAGTCCCTGTTAACAGGATTTATCGTCGGATTTTGCTAAATCCAGCCAAATATAAAAAAGGCGCAAGTTCCATGGATTTATGAAATTTCAAATTTAAGATCCGAATTTTGCCTTCAACTCATGTAAAACTCGAATTTAATAAATCCAACAAGAGGGTGGATTTAATAAATCCGGATTTATTAAATCCTACTAACTCTAAATCCTTCCTGCTGCCAAACAACTCCTAATAGAATTAAGGNAAATTTTGCCTTCAATTCGTGTAAAATTCGAATTTAAAAAATCCAACAAGAGGGTGGATTTAAAAAATCCGGATTTATTAAATCCTACTAACTCTAAATCCTTCCTGCTGCCAAACAACTCCTAATAGAATTAAGGTCGTGCTTGAGGTTGAACTCGATTGATCATTTCAACTCAGTGTACACTTAACACGTGGAATAGAATTCTCTAAATGAATAATGGCTAAGTTTGACGTCACAAAATAGAAAATATCTAGTGTTAATGTAAGCAAAAATTGAGGTAATTTGCTAGAAGGTAAAGAACATAGGACATAAAATGTTGTGCCTACAAATGACAACCCTGAAAGTTGGAACAAGTTCAGATTTGCAAGTTTTAAGACACTCACATGGTCTTCAAAATCAGGGTTTGTCAGGTTGAGGCTGAGATTTCCCATCAGCAATAAAACCTGGGCAGTCAAGATTCAAATGTCAATGATTCGAACAAAAACTTAAATCACCTAAATGAATCTTGGAAGTTCAAATATCATAAGCAGAAGACACGTATATTCATCAATTACAGCATGAACAATANCTAAATCACCTAAATGAATCTTGAAAGTTCAAATATCATAAGCAGAAGACAAGTATATTCATCAATTACAGCATGAACAATATCAATTCCAAGTTAATTTACCAAAAAACAAACTTTCAAGTACNTAAGTACTATAGGCGCATAGTATTTGCAACCAACCACCAAATTTGAGTGTTCTTTTATTTATTTGTCGGACAACCAAATATCAAAAAGTGAGATAAATAGTTTTAAACTTATCCAGCCACTCGGAGGAATAACTTGGGCCGATGTGAGTAAGATAAAATAGTTCATTTTTGGTTTAAGGCCCTTAAACCTGATAATATGCTTTTACCAAAAATTGTTTGCGGGCTAACCAATGACTAAGATCAAGAAGAAATGGGAAAACATAGCATTGTGCTCCAAGAAAACTTTTCCCCTTTTTTTCCTGTTTTATTTTTTTTTTCATGAATGGTTGAAACTGACGATTGTAGGATTTATGGCTTGTTAAAGGTTGTTTGAAAGGGTCACTTCAAATAGAAGAACAAAANTAGGAATAACTTGCGCCGATGTGAGTAAGATAAAATAGTTCATATTTGGTTTAAGGCCCTTAAACCTGATAATATGCTTTTACCAAAGATTGTTTGCGGGCTAGCCAATGACTAAGATCAAGAAGGAATGGGAAGACCTAGTATTGTGCTCCAAGAAAACTTTTCCCCTTTTTTTCCTGTTTTATATTTTTTTCATGAATGGTTGAAATATTGTTAGAATTAAAATGGTGCCCAACTATTTCTTTGTTTTTGTTTCACATGAAAAGGTCATGGCAGCCTAAAAATGTTGAACTGACGATTGTAGGATTTATGGCTTGTTAAAGGTTGTTCGAAAGGGTCACTTCAAATAGAAGAACAAAAATGAAGCATCTAGCAGCAATAAAAGGATAAGAATAATAAGCAAAATCAACAGAATAGAATAACAATGAAGACAATGACAGAAAAAGAGAACAAAGATAAAATTAGCTAAGTTAAAGGCACTGGCTAACTTGAAAGCGGTTTCAATTTGAAGGGCACAGATGATTTAAACAAAACAGGAGATGGCTTAATCTGAAGTTTTGCTTTATGTAGAGTTGTATTAATCTTAAATAACATCACTTTGCTGATACAAAAGTTACTTCAAGAGAAGCATGTTTGTAAAAAATGAATTATGGCCAGCACAAGTGGAAAATTTTCTACCCATTTACACCCAAGACTCTCATCAACATCAAGGTCTCGGAAAGGAACGTTTGTTCGTAATCTTACCTCCTAAAAACATTTTTATATGCGCTATGTGAGCCCATGACCTCTATCTATATCATAATGAGCAATTCTACTATAACTTGAAAAGCAAAATAATATATTACTGTTGCTGGCCATTCACGATAAAAGCTGCATCATAATGCCACAATTCTCATACATAACAGAACTTCCATCATCTCATATTAAAACCATTTTAATGATAGAAAAAAAAGAAACCTTCAAGCAACACAAATTTGAGGGAGCTAAATTTTAATCTAAGTACAAAGATGGCATACTGTTTCAACGTCGATTGGGTCCATTTCCATCAACTTCTGCAAGTGACCTCTTCTGCTAGGATCAAAAATACTTCCAATAAAGCTGTACACTTGAGCAAAGTCTGGCATATCTTCATAAAGAATAAAAATTTAGAAATAAAGAGATTGGGCAAATCAAATGCAAGTAAATAGGAACAAATTTAAGAAAATATAAAAGAAGAACACAAAGAAAAACAAAGCAATAATATTAACTATGAATCAACACACGTCAAGAAGACTTCGATGCATGTCCGAGACAAGCAGAACATGAACACACCTCCAACACACTATAATGCATACAATGTATTTTTTTTTTCAAAAGGAGTGTCAAAATACAGCTTGGCCACATTCTGACATTTCATTGACACGCGTCAACAAGGACAGGACATGCCCCAGATGTTTGTGATGATGATTGTGACTATTTTGATGATTAGTTACTACTCTTAGAGTATATGCTATTAAAGTTCAACATTTTCATATTTTATGTATGGTTATTTTGAAGGCTATATACTATCCATTTAAGTTTTTGGCATTTTGCATAAA